>JARVLU010000624.1:23565527-23581187 GCA_031762415.1 Simpsonichthys santanae | reverse complement strand
CTCTGGCCCATTACAGCTGTTTGACTCTGACCCATAACAGCTGTTTGACTCTGGCCCATTACAGCTGTTTGACTCTGGCCCATTACAGCTGTTTGACTCTGGCCCATAACAGCTGTTTGACTCTGGCCCATTACAGCTGTTTGACTCTGGCCCATTACAGTTGTTTGACTCTGGCCCATTACAGCTGTTTGACTCTGGCCCATTACAGCTGTTTGACTCTGGCCCATTACAGCTGTTTGACTCTGACACATAACAGCTGTTTGAATCTGGTCCATTACAGCTGTTGGCCTCTGGCCCATTACAGCTGTTTTGTCTCTTCTCGATGGCACAGATGAATCCAGAACCAGGAATGCTTTAATCCTACACCACCTCTCTTTGCCAGGTCCAGCGCCGTCTCCTTCCCGATCCCCGTGTTTGCTCCGGTGATGAGGACGGTCTTCCCGTCCAGACGGACCGTGGACTTGCACACTCCTCCTGCAGCGTAGGTTCTGTTGAAGCACACCAAGAACCTGGTGAGACACAGCTCAGAACTTCATTTGACCTGTTTCACGCTGAAGGAACACAATCGATGCCTTCCAAACCCGACGCTGAATCCCAGACCCTGAGAAGCTGGAGCTGCAGATCCAGCTGGTCCAGGACAACGACAATCCCTACAATAAATGACCCCGCCCCCCAACCCCCCACTGGACAGTGTGTTTGCGTGGTGTGCATTTTGAATATTCAACTATTTAAGATCAGTAGAACTTTATAAACATAAAAACAAAGAGTTTTGGAGCAAACCACAGTTAAAAATATAGAAATGTTTTATTTGACATTAAAAAAAAACTAAAGTTAAATCTAGTCCAGCTGAATAAAGTCAACGTGTTAAATATAAACATCAGGATTCAGCGTCTCAGGAGGTTAAAACATTTTTTATAAATCTAAATTTAGACTGGGGGGAAATCTCAGAGCCTTCTGTGTCTTGAGTGAAGGCCTAAGAATTCAGCACATATGAAATGTTTCATTGAAATCTTTTATTTTATTTAAAATATGTAATAAAATATAAAATCTTTGTAGTTGAGCGAGAACTTTTTTAATTCATGAAAATACACTTGTCCCATGAGATTATTTTAAATGTTTGTCTCCAGGCAGAAGCGCGTTTGAAGGAGCCTTCTCATTGGTCGGGACTTCGCCGTCAGGGGAGAAGGCTGAGCTCAGTCAGGATCTCCTGACAGGACAGTTTCTCCTGGTTTGGTTTGTGTTCAGAGGTTCTGACAGAAGCTGTTGGAGCCTGGAGCGTTTCACGGACGGATCACAGAAACTTCTCGTACAAGATTTGACTAAAACGCCGAGCTGCTCTGTGAGCGCTCGAGGCCGAAGCGTTATCAGCCGCTATGTTCGGTTTTACACGAGTGGAATGATTTAACATTCAAACGATTCGGGGAAGAAGACGTTTGTCTCATACCACACGGTGGCCATCTTGAAAAATGGCCGCCATCCTGGATTTTCAGGTGGATTCTTTGATTTTATTTTTAAAAAGTAGGTCCAGTAAAATAATCCTGTGCAGCTCTAATAGAATAGGAGTCAAACCTTGATGATGGAAGACCTGATCCATGAGCTGGGTATGACCCTCAGCTACTACCACCCCACTGTGGAAGACCTGATCCATGAGCTGGGTACAGTATGACCCTCAGCTACTACCACCCCACCGTGGAGCCAAACACCTGCAAGGTGTAAATATTTCTGTGGTTTTGAAGGTCACTTGGCCGTGGCAGCCATCTTGACCTGAACAGGTGAACATCTGCAGGTGTGCATCCCTGAACGTTTCATTCCAACGTGTGCAGAGCGTCGTTAAATATTTTGCTAACACAGACTCCAGTGACCGCCTGTGCTCGGTACAGCGCTGACCTCGTTAGGACTGAACAGTCTGAATAATTCAGAGGAACTCTGCTGAGCAGAAGCCGAACAGAACCACTTTCAGCTGGACCCGTCCTCCTACGTCCCGGATCCTGATTGGTTCCCGCAACAGGACCCCCCTCCTGGGATCATGATGTGGACTGAAGGTACAGGTCGAACCCAGACACCTGGACCGGGACCTGTACACACCTGGACCAGGACCTGTAGCCTGAACTGGACGTGACTCTGGTCCTCCCGCCAACATGAACGTGAAGCCTGCTCTGGAGACAGGAAGTGGTTTTGTTACTCACCGGATGTGCGGAGACAGAACCAGCAGCAGCAGCGACAGAAGCGCGAGCCCCGCGATCAGCACCAGCACCAGCATCATGATGGAAGGTTCGGTTCTGGTCTGGCTCAGTCTGATGCTGCTGCTGCTGATGAGCACGCAGGACTACAGCTGACGGCGAGGGGAGGGCAAAGGTAGCGCGGTGACGTCACACCGCGAACAGGATTGTGGGGCTGTAGTTTTTAAGGCTGAAGCGGAAACAGAACTACAGTTATGTACAGTACTGTAATTTTTAAACAGGTTAGTCCCATTGAGTCAGGAGGACTCATTAGAAAGACCTAAATACAGTAATTATAATTAAATACTACATTGTTAAATATAAATGTTCTATTTTCATTCAAAAATTGTTATTCACATTTATTTATCATCCCAATTACAAATATTTATTATAAATATTATTAATTTTAAGAAACATAAAGCAGTTTTATGTAAAGGACCCCTAACCCTGAAAAAACCATTAAAATATTAAAGATAATAAATACAAATGATAAAACATTTAGATAGATGCATAAATAAAATGTCATAAGAGTGCATAATATGAAAGATAACTAAATGCAAGTAGATTTAATTTCATGTTGAAATAACTTTCCATATTTTGTTAGTTGACTACATTTATTGGAAATAGAGGTAAAAATACAACAATTAAATACTTGAAACGTTTTTTCATTGTTTCCATACACGGATTCTACACGTTCTCATTTTTTAATGTTTCAATCTTGTCGAGTTTGTTCTCTATCAAACCCGGCAAACCTTCTCAAAACTGCATTTCCCAGCAGGCGTTCTTAAGCTGTCTATGATAATGCCTGAATGAAAACATTTTCAGCGGCGTTCAAACCCTATTCTAAAGTATTTCGCATAAAAGTTATTATTATACCTATTGATAATAAAAACTGTAAAATTAATTTCCCATGTTACATATACAGTATTGTTGTCTAATTTAGATTTTTTTTTAAAGGCACTTCGTCACGAGCGTCATGATGCGGAAGAGCTCTGAGCTTTGATTGAAAAAACAAAACAAGAAAACAGCTGATCAACTTCAACTTGTGATCGTAGTTTTTCTTTATTTTCTTACAGATAAAATATAAATTATCCTCCTAATAAAGGACAGCTAGGTCACTCTTACAGCAATATGTCGTCGGAGGAGTTCGAGAAGTTGCATGAAATCTACAAATCTCTGTTTGACGAGCTGAAGCTAATACCGGAGAGGGCGCTGAAATGTCACGGAGGTAAAAACTTCTTCACCGTTTTATGAAACCGAGCAGTGATTATGTCTTCGTCCTGATCCATACACCTGAGTCTGTGTGTGTCTCCTGCAGAGGAGAGGAAGAGGTTGGTGAGGATCTTTGATGAGAGGCAGGGGGAGGCTGAGGAGGTGGTAAGATCCAGCAACAGCTCCTGCATCTCAAACACAAACTTTGTTTTAGGACATTCTCAGCTTACAGTGAGCTCTTGTTCTAAACAACTCTGAAAAGGTTAGTTTGTAAATGAAACAGAATCCAGTGATTTATAAAACTCCTATTTCCAAACTGTATTCTAGCTAAGGTTTTAGAAAAAACTGTTCCAACTCAAGTCAATATTTGAACTCAACGTTTTATCTTCCCACCAATCTGGCTTCAGGAAAGAACACAGCAAAATGACAGCTTCACTGCAGGTTTTTAATGATGCTGTTGAAGGTTGAATGAATGAATGAAGCATTGGATGCTAAGGATTACTTTGATACTTTAGATCATGAGATCTTATGCCATAAGATCTCACATACTGGCTTCTCAGGTCACACTGCTGATTGGTTTTCAAACTATCTGTCATGTCGGTGCCAATGGGTTTGACATAACGGTACTTCATCTTGCTACCTAACGGTCACTAATGGTGTTCCGCAAGGTTCTGATTTAGGACTCACTCTTTTTACACTTTGTACAAGTAATATAGGTGAAAACATTCCTGATGCGTCCTTGCATCTCTATGCTGATGATACAATTGTTTATTGTTGTCTGTCTAAAACAGGTCTCTCTTGTAAATGAGTCCCCGTGACTCAGTGAGACTAACCTGAATGAATAAAGGTTGAATGAAAAGTTTAATTCAAGTGGAGCATAGTTTCATCAAATGTTTACTCCAACAAAGAGCACTTGGTAGAAGATTTGAACGATGTTGGAAATGCAGCTGCCAGGAAAAAGGCAAAGAGGACGTATATGATGTTAGAGAGGACACAGTAGTTGGAGTGAGGACAGAGTGAAGACAGAGGACAGAAGACACATAGGACAGAGTGAAGACAGAGGACAGAAGACACAAAGGACAGAGTGAGATGGAGGAGCGCTCACTGGGGGAACAGCTTCAATTAGAAGAAAGGAAGTACTGTAGCTGATTTTGTGTCCCTGTTTTTAATTATTTTCCAATCGGGTCGACCCGTTCAGTGATAGTTAAGTGGACTGAGCAGTGAGCAGAGAGGCCTCCAGCTGTTCGTACTTGTCTTTTTGACGTGTCCGGTTTGTCCCCAGCATCATCACGCAGTGTTCTGTGTCCAGTTGCAGGGAATGGAAGAGGAGCTCCGCGTCGCCCCCTCTGCCTACAGAAACTCCATGAGCACAAAGCTGCGCATTTACCGCAGAGATGTGGGCAAGCTGCAGAGAGAGATGAAGAGCGCTGCGTCCAGGTTCGACTCGTCCTCCCAGAGCCTGCCAGGAGGACATCATGGCGTCTATTCATCCCAGAATGAACAGAGCGTGAGTGAGGGGCAACCAGAGCTCGAGGTCCTGGCCAGTCCAGACTGGATCTTTGGGTTGAGTGTTCTTCAGGTGTCGATTAGTTTAAATCCCCCACCCCCACCTTTAATCCTGGTACCACTGGTCTTTAATCCTGGTGCCACTGGTCTTTAATCCTGGTACCACTGGACAACCAGAAACTGAACTCAGGCTCGCAGATCGATGGGACCCTGTCAGGACTATGTTACTCGTCTTTGATGAAAGAGCATCAGCTGACAGCAAAAGGATAACTAGTATCTATAAACAGCAGAACAGTAGCTAAATGTAGCTAAAGAAGACAAAAACAGAGACAGTAGCCGACAGTAGCCATAGCAGATGAAAACTCTGAAGGAATTAAAATGTTTGCAAAAGAAAAGTTTCAATAATTTTAAAATAAGACAAACACAGAAGGTTTTCACATATAAACAGTTAAATTAGCACAAAGTCTGCAGAATGGCTGTAGTAGCTCAGCGGTCAGTGCTGCGGTCTCGTAATCCTGAGGCTGCAGGTTTGAGCCCAGGTCGTGTCAGGAAGGACAATGGTGTGAATTAAAGACCTTCCTGATGATTCTTTTGTTCTCGTTTCTGAGTTTGTCCCTCGTGTCCCCTGCAGACGCAGCAGCAGACCCAGAGGGCTCTGTTGCTGCAGGGCACAGAGCATTTGAACAACGCCAGCCAGAGCATCGAGCGAAGCCAGCGCATCGCCGTGGAGACGGAGCAGATCGGAACCAACATCATCGATGAACTGGGAGAACAGAGGGAGCAGCTGGACCGAACCAGAGACAGAGTGAGCTGGACATCATGTCTTCTGTTTTAATCTGTCTGCAGCTGGTCTGGAGTCAGGACCCACCTGACCCAGATCAGTGAAAACCTTCATCTCCTCCCAGTTCTGTAACAAATGGACCTACGTTTCAGTTGCGAGGAGCCTTTTGATGCTGCCTGGTGTAGAAAATGTCTTTAGTTGCTGTGATCATGAGAATGTGTCTGTGGTCTCATCATTGAAGCTCCTCTGTCCTCCTGCAGCTGGTGAACACAGGAGAGAACCTGAGCCGGAGCAGAAAGGTTCTGCGGGCCATGTCTCGACGGTAAGAAGTTCTGTAGAACGAGGCTGGACGTTCAGCTCGTTCTTTGAATCATTCCAGACGGGGTCGTTCTGAATGGTCCTCGGTTTTTGTTACACCATAAAATAATCCATTTATTTTCCTTCTCACTCGCCGTTACAGAAAAAAACCTTGACCTGTTACTGTGCCCTTCAAAATAAAAGACTCAACACATATGTACAGTATATGCACTAGCTAAGCCAGCAGGTGAACTTCAGAATAAAAGACTGAACATACAATGAACAGAAATGTGTCTTTAGATACTGTTCTCTACTTCACAGGTTTCAGAGTAAACATGGACCAGAACCTTGTCTGATTGTGGACCTGCTCTCTGTCCTGCAGGCTGATGACGAACAAGCTTCTGTTAGCCATCATCATTCTGATGGAGCTGGCCATTCTGGGGGCCGTGATTTACCTGAAGTTCTTCAAGAAATGAGGGGACGCCTCTGTCTGGACCTGAGACAAACTCTGGTTTTCCACCACCGTCTCCTCTCTGTCCTGCAGCAGTAGTACTGCGTCCAGGTGTCCAACTGTCTCACTGATTCTGGACTTGTTCCACGGACGAGTAAACGTCCACACTGACAAAACTCTGATCTGTCTTTTCCCTGCTTTAATCTGTTAAGGCCGCTGAAGTCCTGCTCATGTGGGCTCGGTACCACAGATCCCAGGTGTTTGGACTCAGTCTCACCTCTTTAGACTTCCTGGTGAAAATGGTACCCTTCCACAATAATCAGAACTGGATGATGGTCTCATTGGTTCTTGTCAACGTGCATTGAGATGATCTGATTAGAGGACCCTCCTGGGTCATCTTCTGAGAGCTGGTCAGAACTTTCACCTTTGAGTTCAGCTTCAATGTTTTTCTGCTTTCTGCACTCAGATTAACCTGGGGTCGCATTTCCTTTTGCATCCACATCTCAAGCAGTTGCCTACAGTCCCAATTTTAATAAAATGGGCAGCTTACGCAAACATTATTCATCCCTTTAAGGGTACCAACAAATCTGTCCTTACTGTTGTTGCATGTCTTTGTAGTTTTTCTTCACTTGAAGATGTGCAGGTCCACAGAAGACAGTTGGCTTTAACTTCATCTGTGTGCTGAACAGCAGAACACGAAGCCTGGACACCAGCTGGAAGTGTTTGTGAAACGTTCTGCAGCCTCAGATAAATTCAGAAGGTCTGATCGTACTCGTTTAGAAACTTTGTGCTTTCACTAAGTATGTTCTCGCACTTCCTGTGTCTGTAAATAAAGTAACGTTTGAGCTCAGTTTACGCTGTTTCACACGTTTCCTGGGAAATCAACGAAAACGTAAAAGTGCCAACAGTCCAGCCCTCCTCAAAGGAATGCATATCACCCGCTGCCTTTAGACTAAAAATCATCTTTATGCTCAGTGGTGATGGAGTTGTAGGCATTTTGGTCAAAGCTTGAAAACAACAAAATGTCAGAGTATGTTTTGTAAATAACTCTCAGCTACTACCACAAGTTGTAGCTCAGTAAAACGGAGTCAATGCGATGTTTGTGTGTTTGAAGGTCACTTGGCTCCAAAAGTTCATCAGTTGCATCCAATGATGACTTCTGCAAGTTGTATTAAACTCTGTCCCGTGATGGATGGGATATTTTGCTAACAGCCACATGCACACATCTGGGTACAAACTCATCAGGAAGGAAGACGAAAACAAATGAGCGAAGAGCAAAGGTTACTCTGAATGTTTGTCCCCGGCTGGCCTCTGCAGCGGCTGATAAAAATCCTCAGGACGTGAACTCTGAGGCAGCGGAAACGTTTGTTACTGTTTATTCTCAAATCGTTGATAAGCTGCTTCTTGGTGTGCCGTTCGTGAAGCAGCACATCTGCCACTGTTTTTCTGTGCTGTTGATCCCAGTGATTCCTGGAAGAACACCACACGTGTGTGTTTTACCGTTAATAATACATTATTAATCAGATCTCTGCAACTGAGGGCTGAATCTGTTCAATGTGACTATTAATTTACTGTATATCTTTATATCTATTTGACCAAGTTTACATTTTTAGGATCGTATTACAAACTAGAAAGTTCCTGAGACTTTGACGGGGACTGGAAGGCTGCTGCCAATTTAAATTGTTGATTTGACAGTACTATGTGATGAGTTCACTCTCTGATACCACAACCACCAAATTTCGGCTGAATAGCTCTAAAAATGTCTGAGTCGTCATATTTTTTCCCTTTTAGCTCAGGTGGCCATCTTGGATTTTTGATTTGGATTCAGTTTGAGATGGGGAATATTCAAATTTCAGCGCTGCATGTGTAAAAATGGCTGATTTAAAGCCATTTAAATGTAGCTTTGGTGGCCATCTTGTATTATATTTGAATTCAGTATATAATGGGCATTGCACTCAGCTACTGCCACACCAATTTTCAGTGTAATATCTCTAAAAATGGCTGATTTGTAGTATTTCATCTTTTTAGCTCAGGTGGCCATCTTGAATTTTTCATTGCAGTCTATTAGGGATTGTTCTCAGCTACCAATACACCAAATTTCAGTTGAATCGCTCTAAAAATGTCCGAGTTATCATATTTTCCCCCTTTTTAGCTAAGGCGGCCATCTTGGTTATTTGATTTGCATCAGGAATGTATAACAACTCGCTCTCAGCTACGACCAAACTAAAGTTCAGCTCCGCTGAGTTATAGTCAGTTTTGTGTTTGCTGAGGTAGCTGTGGCAGCCATCTTGACCCAAAATGGCTCCAAAAGTAAATCAGTGTTTGTTCAGAGTCTCTGTTGTAGGTCACGTGACCTCACTGTGAAATTTAGAGGCTGTTAAAGAGTTCCATCAGGCATTCTGAATGAGAAAAATGGCGCATTTGGTAACTTGAAACGCCAACAAAAGTAATAGCACACATCACGGTACTGATCAGATCATTTTGATATAACATTTGTGGGGGTACACATTGAGGTTTGGTTTGCATTAAAGTTGATAGAATAGCAAGACCCTTTTCAGGTGGATAATAATAAGTGGCTGCCTTCAGGAGGCAGTCCGCAATAAAGTTAAGAAACCCTTGTCAGGTGGATAATAATGGGCAAATTCTACAGTACTCTAGAACCTGGCAGCCCCCAATCAATGATGAATCAAATATAATCCAACAATGCAGCAAAAAACGACATCAACAGAGATGGACTCATGTTCTGTGTTTTTGCTCTGAATCTAATTTAACGAGAGAATTAGCATTTCCTGTGGAAATGACCTTAAAGTACAAAGGGATCATTGTTAACTGACGACGTGTCCGGCTGCAAAGTCTGACGGTTTTATGTGGTTAATGCTATTTACAGAAATGGTTGAGTAATGACAACACGTGGGATGATTACCAATTAAAAACAGGTGTGAGTGATCAGTGGCTGGAGAGGCTGACTGAAGGGAGAGTCAGAGTGGAAACACAAAGACGAGAAAACCCAAGAAATCCCAAGAAGAACACAAGAAAGCAACAGGTAAGTTATGACAACTCACTGTTGACCCATGGGGTGTCCAGCTGGGACCAATGATGTTTTTAGGTGAAACTGCTATCAAAATAGAGCTATTAAAAGAGGAGGTGACCTTTGACCCCATGACTAAAATCTACAGGGATCATTATTGACCTATGAGGAGTTCAGCTGTGAAGTTCAACAATCTGGTGTATACGACCAGAGAGTTATTATTAATTATTATTAACCTTTATTTAATCAGGTAAATCCCACAGAGATCACAGATCTTTTACAAGGGAGGTCTGAGCCTGAAGGCCGACCAACGTGCACGTTTTTAATGTGTGGGGGGAAACCCGAGTGGAGAAAACCACGCAAGCACGAGAAGAACATGCAAACTCCACACAGAAAGACCCCAGGTCCAACCGGGGATTGAACCCACGACCTTCTTCTGTGAGGCAACAGTGCTAACCACTGAGCTGTCGCGCTGACCATTAAATTATTAATTTTAAAATATTCTCGTATTAAATATGTCAACTGAACTAAGAAAGCTTGCTTTAGTTGTTCAATCAAAAGTTACATCAAATACCAGTGGTATGCTGGGATTTGAGCAGTAAATGTTTGTAGTAATGGAGATGAGTGTTTTTTTCTGGAATGGAACTGGGAATGAAGGAAAACCTAAATGTTTTAGAAAACTTTCAAGCAAAAGAAGTGCTGTACACAGTTTCCTCAAATAACAGGCATGGTCTGTTTAAATGTGTCATGCATGGTGGTGGCCTTCTGGGATTTTGATGTGGCAGGTTTCCAAATGAAGCGTTCTCGTGCCAAGATGGCGCTTCACATAAAGTTCCCCCTTTTTGTTTTGTGACGGGACAGAAAACAAATATAAATGATCCAACACGAGACTCACAAGAAGCTAAACAGGATCTGAGAGAAACAACCTGATTTAGACCAGGTTCAAACAGAAGACTGCAACTGAGAGGAAACAGGGAATACAGAGAGCTGAGCTGATGACAACATGGAGCAGGTGGGAGTGAGCTGATGACAACAGGGAGCAGGTGGGAGTGAGCTGATGACAACAGGGAGCAGGTGTGTGCAGTCAAACTGTAATAAAGACAAAGAGACGCATTTAAAAACAAGAGCATTTAATTTATGGAAGACCAAAGCAAGAGCTTTTTCTGTAACAAGGACAAAAATCATTCAGTTGAAAAAAGCAACAAATCAGGACACACCTGATTTTTTTTTTTTTTTTTTTTTTACAGCATTCTTTAAACGCTGACCGTGTTTTTTCTTCGTGTTTGTGTAACACACAGTAACTCTGATGCACATCCTTTTAGGTTCAAAGTAACATACAAAATACAGTAACCATGACTGGTCCAAAGTGACTTGTCTGACAGAACCACAGAGAGTTCTGAGCCCACATCGCACAGAACTTCACGTCTCCGAGGTGGGGACATCCTCTCCAACGCACGATACACAACCTTTTTGTCACACGTCACACACACGTTAATAAAATAAATTACTATTTTTTTTAGATCAACAGCAATTCCATCAAAAAGTGCATTAATTTCTGATTAACGGGGGCGACAGAACCCGAGCGTCACCACGAGGGAGTTCAAACCACCTTACTCCAGTAGTTGTCCAGATCTACTGAACACAGATCTAAAGTGCAGGCATGCACTCAGCGTAAACAAAGCTGGGGGGCTCTAAGGTTAGTGTTTAAGTTAGTTTTTAACTCACTTAAACATATTCAAGAACACTGTGACCTTTGAACCCTGGAGAGTCAAACTCTCGACAAGGAGCCAAAGATCAGAAGACGAGATTTTTTTTTCCAGACTTATTAAAAACTGTCATGAAAATTTATACAGAAATATGAATAAACATCTTTTCTTTATATCTCTGTTTAAAATATCTTTATCTCTTAGATAAAACACTTTTCGTTCTAACGACAGGACGTCGGCGTAGTTGGGACTCGTTTTACCTTCGGCTCAAATGGATGGAGAGCTTCGGTTCGTAGGTTTAAACTCGTCAGGTGAACTCGGCTCCGCCCTCGTTTCTAAACCAAATCCACGCCGACGGGTTTGAACCCGAATCACGTGGTTTTCCCTTCGTGCGGCCTGAGGTCCTGTCACCCCCGCTAAAAACCGTTGGGGGCTCGTCTCAGCTTGACCAATGTGGAGTTTTTAAAGCCCTTCTTTGATTCAGACATTTTGTTTTTCGTGAGCGTCTATGGGAGCAGACAGTAAAATAATGGAATGGTCAGCGTGACAGGAAGTCCGTGGGTTTCTCTCCGTGCTCAGAGGCAGAACTGCTCCGTGTCCTTTTTCGCCGCAGGCATGGAGTCGATGGACGCGTGAGCGCCTTCCCTCGTCTGCCCCAGGGACGACGCGATGACGTCCACAGCCAAGGAGGCGGTGGCCTCCACGGCCTCCTGGCTGGCCCCCAGGACGGGGTTCACCTCCACCAGGTCGATGGCTGACAGCAGACCTGCACGCCGGCACAAAGCCACGGTCAAGACACGAGAACTGAAGACCTGCGCTGCACATCAGATGTTTCTGGGTGCGTACCTGTGTTGTGAATTTCCTCTGTGATGTAGATCCCCTCTCTGTAGGTCAGACCTCCGTTCACCGTGGTTCCTGTGGCCGGAGCCAGAGACGGGTCAAACGCATCGATGTCGAAGCTCAGGTGGATCGGTCGCTGTTTCCTGTGGAGAACGTTGAGACAACTCGTTTAGAAATCACACACAGAAATATAGAAGGAAGAGATGATGGCGCCTTCTCATTCTTAAGTACCTGGACAGAAGGTGGTCCAGGGTGACCTCCATGACTCTTGTGATGCCGAGTCGGTCAATGTCCCTCATGCTGAAGTACTGGATGCCCAGGCTCTTCAGGAGGTGGCTGCAGGAAACGATCAGATGAATCCCCACAAACAGAAGGTCAGTTTAAAACATTTAGACAGCAGGAGCTTACTGCTCTCCAGGGTCCACGTCCCTCAGTCCAACATACACCAGGTCCCGTGAGGACAGGAACGGTTTAGACCACGCAAAACCAGGAATAGCAGGTATCTGAGGAGACCGAAGGAGGTCCTTAAAACACTGTGGCAGTCAGGGGTCCACAGGTTCTCGTGAAGTCCGCTCACCTTGCCCTGCAGCTCTTTGAGCATGAACGCCACCGGCTGGCCGTGGAGGTTCCCTGAAGGCGAGGTCATGGGCGTGTTGATGTCTGCGTGAGCGTCGACCCAGATGAGACACAGGTCTGGGCTCTGCTGGGCGTGGCCGCTCACAGATCCAATGGCGAGGCTGCGAGAGCAGATGTCAGAGCCTGGATCAGTCGGGTGCACCAGCTGAGCCGGACTCTCCTAACGGACACGGTGAAACGAGTCGGGTGTTGACGTGCAGGTAGTTACCTGTGGTCTCCGCCCAGCATGACCAGCGTGTGCCCAGCAGCGACGGCCCGGCTCGCTGCGCTGAACAGCACCTTGTTGGCAGCGCCCACACTTCGCGGGGACTTCACGCCCATGTAGGTCTCGTCATGTTCCAGGTGGTGGAAGCTGAGGTCACCAAAGTCGTGGACGGAGTAATCTAAGGAGACGAGAAGCAGCAGCCGTCAGGTGGAGACAGTCAACTTTATTTATAAAGCACATTTAAAACAGCAGCTGTTGCCAAAGTGCTCGTCAGTAAAAACCAACCATTAAATAATGGAAATAAATTAAAACCATGATAGTTCTGAAAAAATAATTCAAAGCATCAAAAGAGAAACAAAGAACAACAAAAAACTAAATCAAGTCACACGGAGTGAAAAACCAGAGAAAACGAGTTTTAATCAGATTTAAAAACAGGAAGTGAAGCTAAAATTAGAAACAGCTAAAAATGATCCAGAAAAACTGGTTCATCTGTTACATCCAGACTGGACTTAATGGTTTATCTGGTGTCCAAAGACTTCTTTAAAACATCTTCAGTTGATCCAAAACGCTGCTGCCAGAGTCTTAACTGGAGTTAATGGGAGAGATCATCTCTCCAGTTTAAGCTTCATTGGCTCCCTGTCAAACACAGAATTCAAAATCTTACTTCTAACCATTTAAATGCAGATATGGCAAGTCTAAACCATTATATTATGGTCTGTATTCAAACAAGAACTCCAGTTGTTAAAAACTTTCATTAGACTGTGCTAAAAAAACCACAAGCAGAAAAGCTCTGATCACCTCACTCAGATAATATACGCTCTGAAAAATTATTTTACTAATTATGCAGAATATTAGATAAATAGTTATGTGGTTGTTTAATTTACTTGTACTATATTATTAGCAAACTCTCGAATACTATTACCTAAATTTAAACTTATGATGGTTAATATGATAATTCGTTTAAGAATACATTGACCTTAGTATGATAGTAGATATTTGTACATGTTTATATGTATCGTTGTAACTTGAGATTGTCATTTTGTTGTTCCATTTGTGTTCTTTTGTTCTGTTTGTGTTCAATAGTTCAATGAAGGAAAAGAAAAAACTTCCTACAAAGCTCTCAACAACCTAGCTCCATCTTATATTACTGTTCTATATTTTGCTAACAGAGCACTTTGCTCTCAGGCTGCAGGTTTACTCTCGGTTCCTAGAGTTTCCAAAAGCAGAATGGGATGAAGATCTTTCAGTTCTCAGGCTCCTCTCTTGTGGAACCAACTTCCAGTTTCTGTCCATGAGGCTGACACATTGTCCAGTTTGAAGACTGGGACTTTTTGATAAATCTTATAGTTAGGGTTGGTTTGTTATGCTGCTATAGCTTTAGACTACTAGAGGATAAACTGACCTAATTTCTTTAAATTAATTGTTAAAATTGAATCTTTTTCATTTGATACTATTTCTACTTTAACATGATTCTCGACCTGCCATTGTGTATCTATTCCTCTCAAACCCAGCCAGTTGAAGCAGATGACCACTTGTTCTGAGCCTGGTTCTGATAAAGGTTTCTTCCTCATGAGAGTTTTTTCTTTCCACTGTCGCCTTCATGCTTGCTCAAGATGAGTTCTGCAATGGAGTCAAACTCAAATCAGTCTGCTCCTCAGATAAATAATGTTAAAATATTATTTTTATATGTGAATGTTTCTGTTCAGTGCCCTGAGATGACTTCTGTCGTGACTTGGTGCTACATATAAATAAAGCATAATAAAATAAAGCATGCAGGTGGTGCCACCCAGTGCGTGAATCCCTGATTATCTGGGGGATGAACCGAGACGTGCCTGATGAGGATGATGAGTCATGAAACACGTGTGACCGAGCAGTTTCCACATGTCCCGGTTCCCTCAGTGGATCAGGTTTCACGGCAGCGTGCAGCTTCAGGGCCGGCTGCAGATGGTTTACCTGCTGATCCAAGGTGTGAGGCGTGGACACGTGCGCGGGCCGGACAGGAATAGCCTCGTCATGATGCAACCAGGCTTCAAACGTGCAGGGAAAGTTCTCGGATCAGACTGGTGCTCGTTAAAACCTCGTTTCACCAGTTTAAAAGGCACAGATGTGATCTGGGCCTCGGTTTTATTAGACTGACAGCCGAGCGTTAGGGCTGATGGGCCCGTGTTGGGTTTCAGGCGTCGGCTCGGCTCCCGGCGCTGCAGCTGAATCTTTTTCCACTCGTCATCACGTTTCCAACGACAGCCTGTTAGAAACCAAAGCCTGGGCGTTCTGGAACGGCGTTTGACCTCCTGGAGGAGACGTGCCTTTACGTTCAGGCCAAAACACCTCGGTTTGTTTGTTTGTTTACCGTTTTCAAAAACTACAAAACAACATCAAGGTTTTAGGCTGCATGGAAAAGTAATACAGAAATTAAATAACTATAGCAAAATATAAATGTTTAAACTTACATTTTCTTTATAAAACAAATATTTATTTATTGTGAGAATGCTTATCACACTACTGTGATCCTGTTGATATTTATTCTTGTCTGTTACTACTTCCGTACGTTTTTCAGATCAATTCTCATCCCCCAGTTTTCATCTATTTCAACAAATCTTAAATCAAAACGTTCGGCTCTTTCAGGACAATCCTGTTATGACTTTTGGTATTGGTGCAACTTTAGCTTTTTGAAATATTTAGCCTTTTCTGCCACTTTTTTTCCCTCATAGAAAATGAATTGAGCTCATTTTACATCCTTCAGATCTTTAGATGTGTTTACAACCTTTTACTGCTCCTT
>JARVLU010000624.1:23548574-23560604 GCA_031762415.1 Simpsonichthys santanae | reverse complement strand
CTCTGTGACAACAACTAAGCAGATCCAAGACATGGTTGTTATTTAAGGGAAATGCACATTCAAGCAGTCTGGTTGAGATGGGATCTAGCAGACATGTGGAAGGTTTGGATTATTTCTGACAAGAGCTCAACAAGACAAAAACAGTCCAAACATAAATCAGGTTCTGGTGACAGAAGTTGCCTCATCTGACCTGAAGAGGTCCAACGTTCTCCTCTGATCTGTGGCAGAACCTCCCTGCTCAGACATGTGTGTCTGGGTGATGTAACCTGCTGCAGCTCTGGGAACAGTTACATAAGCCGGGGTGGGGGTGTTCCCGGCCCTCACCGCCCCCCCCCCCCCCCCTTACCTAAAGTGGACAACCTCTCGATGAGCCCCGCATCTCTGATCACCTTTGGGCCGAGCTCCACGCCTCTCCTCTTCTGTCGGAACCAAAGAAGAAGGTGGTTTGAGTAAAGAACTTGTCCTGATGAAACTTTCAGGCAGGCGGCACCGGCCGGCTCACCTGTCCTCTGGAGAACGGGGCTCCAAGAACCGCCACAGACTGGGCCCGGCTGTGCTGGCAGCTCCGTCTCAGCTGGGTTCTGACCAGACGGGAAACTGGGCCAGTCAGAGCCATCTTCCTGTTCAGTACCGGCTCCGGTCGGAGTTCTGATGAAACGCTGCTGACGGATGCTGCGGGTCCACGGAGGAACGGGTTCTGGTTTTTAAGATCCACTGATGTCAGTCTGGTTCTGGTTCGGAGGAGCTCAGTCACCGAACTTCTCCGTTTTTAATCCGCTCAGGTGCTGATCAGAGAGAGGCACGTTGACTTTTTAATCGGCACTCTGACGTCACACATAATTACACACCTTTGAGTTGACCAATGGGCTGCGTCTGGGTGGCCGCGTCATCCGTGTGGGCGTGGCCTGCGTGCAGACTTTTCGTGATGGGTCCCGTGGACGAGGTGCTGTGTCATCCGAGTGGAAAATTCCAGCGCGGTTCTGATGGGCCTGTTGACGCCCCAGAACCGAACCGAGGCAGGTGCTGCAGTCCCACAGCCCCCTGCTTCTTACCCCCCCACAAAAAAACAGACTTCTGACAAGGCCCGCCTTCTGGCAACGAATGCCTGTCGCCCGTCGCAGTTCAGTGGCTCCAAACTTTATTCAGGTGCAGAAGAACATCGAACGATTATATCCTCAGAAATTAATTACAGCACGTGCAGCAGGTCATGCATGTTTTGGACAGAGTCAGGCAGAAAAATAAAGTTCTTATCACTCAGCTCCAGACCTGGTCAAACGAATTATAAAAAGTTTGGTTTAAAGGCTGGTAGAGCTGCCGCATCTCAGCAAGAAGGTTGCCGGATCGAATCCCGGCCGGGGACCTTTCTGGGTGGAGTTTGCATGTTCTTTGTGCTGCGTGAGTTTTCTCCAGGTCTCCAGTTTCCTCCCACAGACCAAAAACATGCATGTTAGGCTGAGTGGTAATTTTAAAATTGTCCCTATAGGCGAGAGAGTGTTTATGTTTATTTTATTTGTTCATTTAAAAAAATACAATACCAAACAATCCCATAAATGATAACATAAAAAATGAAAGGTAGCAGAAAGAAGAAAAAAAATCTTATTATATCTGCCCCTTTGAATGTGAATGTCTTTGTGTCTCTTGTGTCCCTGTGAGGGACTGGAGACCTGTCCAGGTGTCCCCCACTCTCACAGTGACTTAATGGGCACCAGTGACCATCCCGAAAAGAAAGAAAGTATAAAGCTAATGGATAGATGATGAATGGATAGATGAAGGAAGTATGGATAGATGAATGGATGGATGATGGATAGATGGATGGATGGTTGATGGATGGATGAATGAATGAATGAATGAATGGTTGGATGATGGACAGATGATGGATGGATAGTTGGATGGATGTATGATAGATGTATGATGGATGACTGGATGGATGCATGATGGATGTATGATGGATGGATGGATGATGATGGATGGAATGTTGTTTGGATGGATGGATGGTGGATGGATGATTGAATGGATGGGTGGATGATGGTTGATGGATGGGTGGTTGGATGAATGATGGTTGATAGATGGTTGGATGGATGATGGATGGATGATGTATGGATGATGTATGGATGGATGACAGGTGGATGTATGGTTGGATGAATGATGAATGAATGATGGATGGATGATGTATGGATGGTTGGATGAATGATGAATGAATGATAGATGGATGATGTATGGATGGATGACAGATGGATGGATCATGGATGGATGGATGTATGGATGATGATGTATGGAAGTTGGATGATGAATGGATGGATAGATGTATAGTTTGTTGGATGAATGGATGGATGGATGCATGGAGGGTTGATGCATGGATAGTTAGGAGGATGGATGGATGATGGATAGATGGACAGATGGATGATGGATGGATGGATGGAAGGTTGGATGGATGCTGGATGAATGGATAGATGGACAGATGGAAGAGAGATGGATAGATGATGATGATGAGGATGATGGATGGATGGTGGATGGACAGATGATGGATGGTTGGTTAGTTGGATGGATAGATGGATGGTTGGATGGATGGGTGATAGATGAGGGTTGGATGGATAGTTGATGCATGGATGTTAGGAGAATGGATGGATGATGGATGGATGACAGATGAATGATGGATGGATGGATGATAGATTGATGGATAATGGATGGATGGATGATAGATTGATGGATAATGGATGGATGATGAATGAATCGAAAGTTGGATGGATGTTGGATGAATGGATAGATGGACAGATGGAAGAGAGGTGGACATATGATGATGGATGGATGATGGTTGATGGATAGATGGATGGATATATGATGGCTTGATGGGTGGACAGATGGATGGATGATGGATGGCTGGATGATGGATGGTTGGTTAGTTGGATGGATAGATGGATAGTTGGATGATGGATAGATGGTTGGATGGATGGGTGATGCATGGATGGTTAGGTGAATGGATGGATGGACAGATGGATGATGGATGGATGGATGGATAGATGGATAATTGGATGGATGGATGATGGATAGATGGTTGGATAGATGTTTGATGCATGAATGGTTAGGAGGATAGATGGATGATGGATGGATGGACAGATGGATGATGGATGGATGGATGATAGATTGATGGATAATGGATGGATGATGAATGGATGGAAGGTTGGATGGATGCTGGATGAATGATAGATGGACAGAAGGAAGAGAGATGGACAGATGATGATGATGTGGTTGTTGCATGGATGTTAGGAGAATGGATGGGTGATGGATGGATGGACAGATGAATGAATGATGGATGGATGATAGATTGATGGATAATGGATGGATGATGAATGGATGGAAAGTTGGATGGATGCTGGATGAATGGCTAGATGGACAGATGGAAGAAAGATGGACAGTTGATGGATGGATGATGGTTGATGGATGGACAGATGGATGGATGATGGATGGTTGATGGCTGGATGATGGATGTTGGTTAGTTGGATGGATAGTTGGATGGATGATGGATAGATGGTTGGATGGATGATTGATGCTTGTATGGTTAAGAGAATGGATGGATGATGATGGACAGATGGATGATGGATGGACGATAGATTGATAGATAATGGATGGAAGGTTGGATGGATGGATGATGAATGGATGGTAGGTTGAATGGATGATGGATGGATATATGAATGGACAGAAGAGGGATGGACAGATGATGATGGATGGTTGGTTAGTTGGATGGATGGCTGGATGAATGACAGACAAATGATGGATGGATGATTGATTGATGGATGTATGGTTGATGGGTGGATGGATGGATGTTTGGATGATGGCTGGATGATGGACAGACAAATGATGGATGATGATAGATTGATGGATGATTGGATGATGGTTGATGGATGGCTGGTTACGGTGGCCATCTTGAATCAAGCTGACTTCAGATATTAATCTGTAGTGAACATGTCAGTATAAATCTTTGTGATGTTTTCAACAATATCTTTTAATAAATTAGATGCTCTCTTGTTTCCTGGTGTTTTTTTAATATAGTCATTCAAAGAATTTGTGACCTCATGACGTAAGTCTTTAATTTGTTTCCTGTCTGGCAGGTATGATCACAAGGTGTGTTGTGTATACACTTGATTCTTGGAAGATCTTGTGCCTCACTGTTGATGTCTTCATCATACTGGGTGTGTTTGTTCCTTCTCTCTGTGCAGGATGTTTTGTTCGTTGCTCTGCCTTTAGACAAGAAACAGTTCACTTGTTCTTGCATTGTGGACCTAAATACAAAAGTATGGAAGCCCAATCAGGCCACTCTGAGGGAGAAAAAAAAAACTCTAAGGCATAATTAAAATCATACAAGCTCATAATTATGACTTATCATATCTCATAAGGAGAAAACATGTGATTAGACTTGACATATTATAGTTTTAAAAAGCAAACATTTTTATACTTTGCATTTACAAAGTAGAAGACAAACTGTTTTATACTTTACATTTAAAAGACAAACTGTTTTATACTTTACATTTAAAAGATAAACTGTTTTAAACTTTACAAAACAAATTGTTTTCTAATTTACATTTAGAAGACTTGTTCAAAAAGCTACATGGCAACAAGGACATTTAGAATAAAACAAGATATTTGGCGCCACCCAGTGTCTGAAAATAGAAAATGTGTCTTTGTGCCTAAAAGGACCAAAATTTGTTCATCATATTTATTGAAAGTCGTTATTTTGTGTATTTTAAACAAATCTTTACCTCCTGGAATGGATGTTCTAGTATAATGATATTTTCAATGACCTGTACACAACAATGAACACTAATAGTAACAACAACAAAAAAGGCTTATTTTTGTTTAAGGCTGCAAACATGTTGCAAATAAAGATTTGCTCATTGTTTTGCTGCTGTAATGTTTTTCTGCATGTCAGTGAACGAAGAGGAAAACACAATAATGGTCAGTCAGGTCATCTGGACAGTTTCTTTTTTATGGAAAGACATTTCGCCCTCAATCCAAAGAGCTTCATCAGTCTGACAAGTCCCGAGTAAACTGTCTCCGGATAAAGAGCGAAACATCTTTCCATAAGAAACTGTCCAGATGACCTGATTGACCATTGCTGGATTCTGTACCTGGATGACTGAGCATGAACTTTGATGTCTTGAACAGAGGAAAACATCACTCATCAACCAAGTTTTCAAATGCCCTGCTTCTGCTCAATAATCCAGGAAGACACAGGTCCTCTGGACAGATTTTTTTCTTGTTGAAACGTTTCGTCTTTTATCCAGAAGGCTTCTTTGGTCTGAGGAAGTTTGTGTGCGTCAGACTGTTGAAGGGCCTTCTGCCAAATGAGCTGAAACTTTTGACACATTAATTGCTTAAATAGCTCAAAGATGAAGTAGTTAGGTTAAAAAAAAACGTACAAAAATAAAAACGGGGAAAATAAACGGATTATCTGGCACAACAAAACATGTTTGTGAAGTTTCACTGGAAGGCTTTTGGCCGAGCCTGGCAGACAAAGCGCAGGGCCGCCAGAAACAAAGTCAAAGATTTCCCATGATCCCTTGCGCAAAGAATAGCTCCTGCTTGTCCATAGTAAGCTCCATAAGGCCAACCGATGTGAAAATAGCACTTTTTTAATCACAGCGTCCTCGAGTAGAGAGTATTTAATGGATTGTACTGTTCGTAGATAAAGAGCAGCGTTGCTGGAGGCTGTTGAATCGTCTCTACACCGAACTATAGGTGGGTAAAGCCGACCATACTGCCGCAGTTAGCTGCTAGGAGCTAATTTCTTTAGCTTGTTAGTGTCCCACCCGCAGGACAGGAGCTACTAATAAACAGGTTTATATCACGCTGTCCCTAACCAGGACTATGTCTTCAACCTCCGAGGACACCCTGTGTCCCCTCGAGTCATGATTTCCATCTTTGTTCCTTGTAGGTTGCCTTCAGGATGTCCTACTCACCTCCGATGACCCGGCCGCAGATCGGGATCCCCTTGCCCCCCGGGATCCCCCCTCCACCGTACGCAGGCTTTGCACCTCCAGTTCCGCCAGGTACCGACCCTCCTCACCTGGATCAGCTGTGTGTGAACAGCAGCCCGGGTTCAGGGCACATAACACCCTGTCTGTTAGCAAAATATCCCATGAAACCACTGCACATGCTTAAGAAACGCATTGTGTTACTGGATGTACAACTCATTAAGAACCAGTTCAAGCAAATGGTCAACAAAATGGCCTTTAAAACACTGAATTGACTAAAATGCAGGCAAATCTGCAGAAATGTACCTAAAACTGGACCCTCAGCGCTCATTTTGAGCCCTAAAAGATCCAGCATTTAATTCCCGTTCGCAAAATATCTCTTGAATGAAACTATAAGGAAATTATCACAAAACGTACCAGTTTATCTACAGCAGAAAAAAAAAAAACTAATTCTAGAAGGCCACCACATCAAGCCATAACTTAGTTGTACTTGATTTGTGCTCATATTAGGTGTGGTGGTAGCTGAGAGTAATAGTCAACACAGACACGAGAGATCTTCACATCTGTGACATGCATATCCTACAAATACAACAAGTAGAAGAAAATGTTGAAGATTCTCAGTCATCCAGGACCTGGAAAATCCAAACAAGATAAAAGCAAAATCAGCTGGACTTTATTTGTAACTGAAGACATTTCGCTTCTCATGCGAGGAGCTTTCTCATTTCAAAGAACAGAGAGTGTGGGCTTTGAGACATAAAGCTGAGCTAAACTGGATTACATATATAGATTGCCCTATCATTCCTTACAGTAGTGTTTCATTAAGGTCTTTCCTGATATGTGTGAAAATGGCTGGGTTTCAGGCCTAAAGCTACATTATAAGTTGTATTTCTAAAGATGGTTTCTCTCTTTTTACATAAATGGCCTCCTTCACCCCCACCTCTCAAACATCTGTGAACATTTTGGTCCTCAAAAGAGTGTCGCTTATCCTTGAAGTGTAGGTGAACCGCTGAGTCTTGTTCTCCTGTGTTGAGCCATGCGTCTGTGAAGAGGCTGTTTGGTTTCTCCAATATATAGGTCTGGACAGTCCTCGCTGCACTGGACGGCAGACACCACACCACTCTGTGGGTGTTTGTCCTTAGGGTGGATCAGCCTCTGTCTTATTTAGAGTCCTGTTGGGTTTGAAATGTACTGAGAATTAATTGTACTTAATTAAGAAATGTGGTCAAATAAACATGATTTTACCAGTTTTGTCACATTTTCTCTTGAAATTGGTGCAACGTGAAACAAGAAGTGACATGATGGAAGAACTTTTTTAATGAAAGTATATTATTTGACTCTTCATCTCTCCCTGATAGTGACTTAAAATAATAAGAAATGTCAGCTTCTTCTCTGCTGTTAGCGTTTGTAGAAATGCTCCATTACCTTATGACATCATTTCCTCTTACTGACACCACTTCCTATTACTGTGCATGTGAACATGTTCATCTTAGGAATGTGAAGTTATTTTGATCCCACAGTCATAATTCATAATAATAATAATTATAATAATAATTCATAATTCAGTCCTCAATGAGGGAACACTGCAGGACATTATTACCTGCAGTGTTCCCTCATTGAGGACTGAACCAGGCAAAAGGACCTTCTCCTACTCCGCTCCTGTTTCCTGGAATATCTTGCAAAAAGATCTGAAGCTCTCGGCCGTGACCTCTAAGTGGTTTTAAGAATTTGTTGGACTCCTGGCAAAAACCAATGCAGACATGTTCCTGCTTTTAGTTTTCTACATTCGCCTTATAATCTAGCTGTTTTTACTATTTCTTTGGCATCTTATTTTAATTTGTAAAAATAATAATAATAATCTGTATGCCTCTTTTATCATTGTCTATTATTGCTGTTGTCATCATTCTTTGTTGAAACCAGGTCTCTTTTGTAAATGAGTCCTCGAGGCTCAATGGGATTAACCTGTCTAAATAAAGGTTGAATTAAAAATAAACATTGCTGTTTGTTAGCAAAATATCTTTTGAACAAGTTGAATTTGGATAAATATCTACAACTGATTGACATTTGAAGTCAGTCCAGTTCAAGATGGCCGCCAAAGTGGAAAAACTTCAGTCAACACAACAGCAGCTATACCTCTGTCATTTTTACAGAGATTGAGCTAAAGTCCTGTGTGGTAGTAGCTGAAGGTCATCCTCAACACAGAGTCTGAGTGTGGTTTCTCTTCATGAAATCTTGATCTGAAAGGCGGCAGGTGATGTGCATTCCTTTATGTTTTAAATGTTTGTTTTTGTCTGCAGGGACTCCCATGCTCCAGGTTCACATGGGTATGGTGGCGCCAGCACCCACGGTGAGACTGTGGCCGCTGGCCTCGTCAAAAACAACACGAGCTTTAAACATGTCCCAAATAACGAAAACTTCAAACGTGCTTTGCTGTCACAGGTTCTGATCCCGACCACAGTTGCCCTGGTGCAGAACCCTGTAAGTATAAAGAGAGAACCCAGTCTCAGAAGCAGGGATCCAGAGGGCAGCGGGGGGCCCACCACCACTGTGTTTGTGGGGAACATCTCTGAAAAGGCGTCGGACATGTTGGTCAGACAGCTTCTAGCGGTGAGTTTTCTCTAATGATGGTTGTAGGGCTCTGCCAGCCCGTTGTAATTAATCTGAACGACCCATTTTCCTTCAAAAATCAAAATCCAGAATTTCTGTTTCATTTTAACAGTCAAATTAGGCATTTACAGTCCAACCAAACGTAACTCAAAGAATTGTAAATTAAAGTACAAAATACTGGTTTCAAATTGATAATTACAAGTTGTTTTGTATTTATTCCAAATAAGAGGAATTATTCAGCATGTTGTGAGGAAGAACTGCTGCAAGCTACAGAGTCAAGTCATGCTTTTACCTTCACAATAAGGAGAAAACTGTTTCAAATAACCAAGATGGAACGTAGTCAACAACAAAAATATTGTCATTGCATATTTTTATTGTCGATGCATCAAATACAGAGCTGGTCTCAGACGGTCCAGGTCAGAACCATCCATCCATCCATTATCTTCCGCTTATCCGGCGTCGGGTCGCAGGGGTAGCAGCCTAAGTAGGGAGGCCCAGACTTCCCTCTCCCCAGCCACTTGGGCCAGCTCCTCCAGGGGAATCCCAAGGTGTTCCCAGGCCAGCCGAGAAACATAGTCCCTCCAGCGTGTCCTGGGTCTTCCTCTGGGTCTCCTCCCGGGTCAGAACGATACACAAAAATGTTTTGATTCTGCAATGCTCAGCAGGAACATCAGGGCAGGATGGTTTCTTGTTTGCCAAGAAAGCGCACGGTCTCCTAACAAAGAGTAACGTGAGGAAAAACCCCCCAGAGGACTAGAAGGAGATGGATACAATCCAAGACTGAGACTTTCAAAATATGTGATCATTTCACTGGAAACTGACAAAAGTCTAACCAGGTGGAGTCGGGTCCTCTGGACAGATTCTTCTTCTTGAAACACCTTGAAACTTTTTTTATCCAAAAGGCTTCTCTTCAGTCTGAGGAGCTGCAATAAACACAGTCTTATATATATGGCACCATCTCATAGTGGATCAATCAGTTTGTTGTTGACATCCAGAACTAGCTGTTCACATGCTAAAGGACCATCAGCCTAACAATTGATTGTTAGTGCCCTGATGGCCACTTGCTATTCACAGAGGGCTGAGTGATACTTGTAATAACAACAGTGTAAAAAGTGGGACAGTTGGACACGGAGGCCTCTGTTTAACTAACATGGGCTCAGATTGTGGTCTAGAAGTTTCTTCAGTGTAAAATGCTGCAGAGAGACGGCATCTGACTTCATGAAGCTCATTCAGCAGCTTCAAAACCTTCCAGAGATTCAGATCTTCCTGCTGACAGGAAATCAACTGACGTATGCAGGGCAGAGTAGGGTGGCATGAAGACAAACTGCTGAAACACTTAAAATTAAAATAAAATGTTAGCAAATTAACATACCGGTAATCGACTTTATTGATTATGGCAACTGTTTGCGACAGCCCAATAAACCAGTTGAGTAATGGTCTAAAATTGTTCTACATAAAGACAAAGTTTGACATATTAATGTATTTAATGGTAATGAATAAAATTATTTTAAATAGTGTCACTAAGGCCAATGCTTGAGTTCAGCAGTAATCCAGTTTTAGAGGAGAACACTTCAGATGGTCCCTCCTGACTCTTGGACATCAGAATACAGATCTACATGCATAGACAAGGCTGTGAAAGATAAACACAGAAGATCATGCATGTTTCAATTCAGTTCAGTTTATTTATAATGCGCCAAGTCACAACAGAAGTCCTCGCAGGGCACTGGTTACACAAGTTTTATTATATTAACTTTTTTTATTGTTTCCTTGACCTTACAGAAATGTGGTATTGTTCTGAGCTGGAAAAGGGTTCAAGGTGCCTCTGGGAAACTTCAAGGTAAAAGTTTAACATAATTTTATTTCTTTGTACCTTCAACACTGCACTATCCAAAGACCTAAGCCAGGATCTCAGTGAGCTGGGTCTGTTGGAGACTAGCTGGAAGAGAGTCTGAGACGAGTTGGAGACTAGTTTGAGACTTGTTGTAAGAGTTGGAGACTAGCTGGAAGAAAGTTGGAGATTAGTTGTAAGAGTTGGAGACTAGTTGGAGATTAGTTGGATACTAGCTGGAAGAGAGTTGGAGACTAGTTGGAAAAGAGTTGGAGACTAGTTAGAAGAGTGTTGGAGACTAGTTGGAGACAGTTGGATACTAGTTGAAAAAGAGTTGGAGATTAGTTTGAGACTAGTTGGAAGAGTGTTGGAGACTAATTGGAGATTAGTTGGAGACAGTTGGAGACTAGCTGGAAGAGAGTTGGGGACCATTTAAAGAAAAAATGATTGAGTCTCAGTTAAAATATTTCTTGGATGACCACGCCATCCTAGAGTTGTTCCAATCTGGCTTCAAATCTCTCCACAGCACTGAAACTGCTCTACTGAAGGTTTTTAATGGCATTTTCATAGCCACAGACGCAGGTGATCCTGTGCTGCTGGTCTTATTGGACCTTACATCTGCTTTTGACACCATCGACCACAACATCCTCATTTCTAGGCTGGAGCAGTGGGTGGACATCACAGGGTCAGCCCTCAAATGGTTTAGGTCCTACCTCTCTGACAGAACCTTTTGTGTCAATATAAAAGAGTTCAGTTCAGTACCAGCAGCACTTCAGTGGGGGGTTCCACAGGGATCCATCCTCGGTTCCCTTCTCTTTTCTTTATACCTGCTGCTACTAGGCACTATTTTCCGCAAACACAATATACCCTTTCATTTCTACACCAAGGATGGTCAAATTTACTTCCCCTTGAGGCACAGAGGCTCACGCTCTATTCAACCTCTTCTTGACTGCCTGGCTGATATCCAGGACTAGATGGCTTTAAACTTCTTAAGCTTCAATGAGAAGGTCTGAAGTCAGGTTGTTCCATCCCAATGGTTCATTCATGAACCACTGCATTGACCTTTTCTCTTGAGCCTCATTAGAGAAACAAAGGGTCACTAACCTGGGGGTGATAATGGACCCTTCCTTGAAACTTAACAGTCACGTAAACGATTGTTAAATCCTGTTTTTTTCAGCTGAGGTGGCTGTCTAAGCTGAAGCCCATACTGTCCAAAAAGAACCTTGAGACAGTGATCCATGTGTTCATAACATCTAGGCTCGATTAGTGCAATTCACTTCTGTTTGGAATCAGCCAGTCCTCCATTGCACAGCTACAACTGGTCCAAAATGATGCAGCCCGATTTTTAATTGGTACAGGCCACCACACCAGTTTTGGCCTCCTTGTACTGGCTACCCATTCACCTTCGGATCCAGTTCAAAATACTCATGTATGTTTTTAAATCACTGAACAGTTCTGCCCCATCTTATCTCACTGATCTTATGCAGCCATATGTCCCACCACACTCTCTGAGGTCAGCAATCCAGATGTTCCTTTCAGTTCCAGAAAACCATCGTAAGCTCAGAGGTGACAGGGCTTTCTCTGTTGCAGGTCCAAGACTGTGGAATGAGTTGCCACTGAGTGTCAGGC
>JARVLU010000624.1:23528882-23546248 GCA_031762415.1 Simpsonichthys santanae | reverse complement strand
GTGTAGGTGAACTGCCTGCGTTCAGTACGCGCGTACGGAGCGGCGTACAGCCGTACGCAGAGCTGTACTGGGGGCTTCACAGTTTGTGAAAAGCTCTACAGTCTGGTGACATATGGACTTCTCTTCGTTCCTGACGCTGTTTCAGCTCTTGTCCAAAAGGCTGAAGAAGTTCAATCACATCATTTGTGTGTAAATGTCATTTGAAGTCGACAGATGTTACTCTAATCACAAACAGAAAATGATTCTTGTTCATGTGCATCTCCGTCTCTTTGGGTTGTTACTGTTTACAGCATCTAGAAAAATATTCATACCTCAGTGTTTCTCCTACCATCACCCAAGCAGGGAGCCCCACCCTGTCAGCAGACCTGAGCGTCCTGCCTCTCGAAAAAAAAACGACTGCCGGTACTGATGTAGCGCTAAAATAGTGGTGTGCATTACAGACACGCTAGCTAAAAAGGTACAGTTAGCGCCCCTTTTTCTTCACGCTGAGCCCCCGCTCCACCGGATCAAAAACTGTCGGGACATAACATCAAAGCTCTTGCTCAATGATCCTGGTAAAATAATCCAACAAAGTGAAGTTGGTACAAACTGCGCACAACACAAACGTGCCTTCATCTCCACCCATAGACATGCATAATATAGATGCCTCGTTGAGCGGGCTAGCCCGTTGCATTGGCGTCGGAGAGTCCACCATATTGGATGTGGCAGATCTGCCGGTCAACTAATACAAGGAAATGGACTGAACTTCATAACGTACCGTTCTACAAAGTGTTTTAAGTTGATCCCTGTCATTCACACACACTAATACATTTGTAAAACAGACACCAAAGACAACGTAACTTTTAATGTAATTATTAAAAAATGTTTACTCCTTAAATGTTTAGGTTATAAGTAAACACTATGTTTGTTTAATGTTTTCCTTTTTAATGTTCCTTCTGCTGGACTCCTGCAGAAACTGGAAGAGGAGAAAGGAAAGAAAGAAAAGGAACGACAGGAGCTGGAGAAGGAGAGGAGAGAGAGGGACAAGGAGCGAGAGCGAGAGAGGGAGCGCCGCGACCGCGAGAAGGAGAAGGAGAGGGAGAGGGAACGGGAGAAAGAAAAGGAGCGGGAAAAAGACAGAGATCGAGAACGTGAGAGGACCAAGGAGCGGGAGAGGAGTCGAGACATCAGTGAAGCTCGCAGCAAGTCCAGGTCAGTCCTTCAGACCTTCACACCTGATTCAGTGATTTAATGACTTCAAGTTCTGCAGAAGTCGGTAAGAGGGTCAGGACCCACTGCCGTAAGTCATGAACAGAACCACATCATCTGCATAAAGCAGAGATGAGACCCTGAGGTTCCCAAACCAGACATCTTCCTCTCCAAGCCTACATCATGTGATCCTGTCCATGAAACTGAGTCCTGTTTCATGTAAAAGTAAAAAAAAAATACAAGAGGAAAACTTCACGTCTGCAGGTGAAAACTTTCCAAAGGTACGCCAGCACTGATCAATGAAGTGTGCAGACCCATTGCTCAAGAAATAGGTTGTTCTGGAGAAACTTTTACGACTTATACATTTTTAAAGGTACAGAAAAAAAATGATTGAGAAAATTCTAAATAATTGAGAGAGGACATGGAGGTCGTTGGAGTGAGGACAGATGGAGGAGGTCTCGCTGTTAGGGAACAACTCAAAGAAGATTATACGTAATTTAATAGTGTAAGACAGGCACAGTGTAAGACAGGCACAGTGTAAGACAGGCACAGTGTAAGACAGGTATATTCAACAAATTGAATCAAAGTATTTGCTGATGATTAAAGTGAGTTCATGTAAAAAAAAAAAAAACCCAACATATTTTAGATTTTTGTCTTAGCATGAAATTATATTTTTGTTTCATGAACGTGACCTGGGACATGGGCACCGGCGACCCCTGTCACCCAAAATGGAAGAAGCGGAGAAAAGATAATGGATGGATGGATGGAACATGATCTGTAGTTGTCTGTCTTCTGCAGAGAGAGGACCAGAGAGGATAAGAAACAAGACCGTGATGAAGATGAGGAGGATGTGTACGAACGGCGGAGACTGGAGAGGAGGTTGAGGGACAAAGAGGCTGCTTACCAAGAAGTACGTACATGATTGATGTGTGCTCATGACATCAGCTCTGTCAGAGTGTTAGTCAAATATCTTTTTCTTTGAAGCGTCTCAAAAACTGGGAGATCCGAGAGAAGAAGAAGGCTCGTGACTACATCAAAGATGTGGAGAGGGAGGATGAGAGGCGGCGTGAAATGGTACTCCAACAGGATGAAACTGTTTATGATGTCACGTCAGATCCAACTTGTCAGGTTTACACAAAACGTAGCAACAGCTGAGCATCAGGACACCAACAGTTTGTGTGTTTCCATCAGATGAAAGAAGCCAAGAGACTCAAAGAATTCCTGGAAGATTACGACGACGACAGGGACGATCCAAAATACTACAGGTGATCCATTTAACACGTACACACATTTATTTCTGTTCATGTTTATTTTTTAACATAGCTGTTCCTGACAAACTCTAAAAATCCTTCTAGGCTCAAATAATTTCCAATACTCCTGCAATTCACCAGTAACTTTACTGCCCTGTAGTGTTCTGTCAAACCTCCGTCTTGTCAAAGCTCTTAAATTCACGGTTGAAACCCGTGCCGTCGTGTAAAAAGTTGTTTTTCTCTGCAAAAAGAAGCTCAGAACTTGTTTACTGATTTTTTTTATTATTAAAAGCTTTGTTGAAAAATGATATGCTAAAGAGCTCAAACCACACCAAGCGTCCGCCATTTTGAGAACCGACGAGAGACAGCCCATGTCACATCGAGGGGCCTCCCTCCCATTTTTCTTAAAGAGACACGCTGCTCGCTCCCTCACTATCCATCCTTCGGTTCAAACGGTCTTATACTGCCATCCGGTGGTCCAAAAAGGTACTACACACAACAATTAACATTTCTTCTTAAATTTGACAATAATTACTAATTATTGTCAAATTTCAAACAATATTATTGTTTATCACAATAATTTCTGAGCCGATTAATCGCCCAGCACAATTTGTTATCGTGACAGGCCTACACTTATTGTAATGTTTCAGAAAACACATCAATCAATAATAGATTTCTAATAGCACAACAACTGAACAACTGACTATTGAACCCCATCATAAATGCATTATTTGATACCATATTTATCATACCATATAAAAGGGGGCTGCTGTAGATCTGAGGTTAGCGCTGTGGTCTTACATTCCTGAGGTTGTGGGTTCGAGCCCAGGTTGGGTCAGAAAGGCATCTGGCTTACAAATGTTTCCTGTGAGTTTCCCTGACAGTTTGTCGCTCCGTTAGTGATCATTTTCTCGTTGTAATCCTCAGGGGCAGCGCTCTGCAGAAGCGACTCCGGGACCGGGAAAAGGAGGTAGAAATGGACGAGCGAGACCGGAAAAGAGAGAAGGAGGAGCTGGAGGACATAAGGCAAAGACTTCTTGCTGAGGGTCACCCTGACCCAGAGGCTGAGCTGCAGAGGGTGGGTTAAACCTGAAACATCCATTTTACTGATTCACAGAGGAAATAAATATATTTTCTTGAATGTCAGATTCAGAAGTGTGACGTTCTTTTAACACTTTTTTTTTTCTGTGTCGTTTTTATTCTTAAAGATCGAGGAGGAAGCAGAGCGGAAGCAACAACAGCTACTGAACCTTGAACTTGAGGAGGATGTAATCAAGGAAAAATCTCATAGAGAAAAGGAACGGAACCGGGGACGAGAACGGAACCGGGACCGAGAACGGGACAGTGATCGGGATCGAGATCGAGATCGAGATCGAGAACGTAATAGGAAAGTGTTAGAGAGACCCGTAGAACCGAAGTCCCGGGTACCCCAGCAGCATTCTGATGATGATGTGAGCGATAGGCAGGAGGACAACTATCACAACCAGGAGGACTCACAGGAGACCAAGCCTCAACCAAAGCCCGTCATGCGCCCAATCACTAGCGCTCCCTCAGTGTCTTCTGCCAGCGGGAACGTGACTCCAAACACGCCTGGTGGTGAATCTCCCTGCGGCATAATCATTCCAGGAGAGAACACGCCTGACCTCCAGCCGTTAGACGAGCACCGGCCCAAAATCGGTCTTAGTCTCAAACTGGGTGAGTACCAGAGTACCCAGTCTGTGAGTCACTGCGTTTCTGTTCAGAGGGTAAATGGACTCCACAGTCCAGGTCATTGTCAGACGAAATTCTTCCAAGGTTCATTAAATACTGTATATCTTTATTTAAAGCAGGGCAAACGTTTGTATAGCTCTCAGTAAGTGGATGCTGACCTCCCTTGACAGTACAGTCACTGTTCACATTTAAGGAGTCCTGTCACATTTACCAAGTCATTCACATATAAAATGAATAATTTTGTTCCAAGTACAGAGCCCTGAGGAACTCCACATGTAATATTGCAGAGGTCAGATCTTACACCATTTATCTGTACAAACTGTTTCCTGTCTTTCAAATAGCTAGATACCCACTATAATGCTGGTCCTCTAATACCATATTTGTTCAATTTTTCAAGGAGAATAGTGTGATCAATAGTATCGAATGCTTTTTTTAAATCAACAAAAATACTAACACAATATTGTTTTTGATCGACAGCAGTAGTTATTTGTTCTATTAAATTCCATGACAGCCATTGATGTAGAGTTTTTGTCTCTAAACCCATACTAAACCCATCTCTACTCCTTATACGGAAGTGGCGGAGCTGCGTCAGGTGGGGTGGGGGGGGGGGGGGTGTTGATAGGCGGGGTGCTCAGTTCTTTTGACAGGGCGGGGCGCCCTCCTGGAATAATGGTTAAATAATTAGTTAACACAAGGCCTTTGCTTGTCCGGGCCAGTGCCATGCATTGCTGTGAAGCAGTTTGTTGATAATGTGCTGTGTGCAGTGCACTTGTTATAATTGTTCCAATAAAAAAAAACTCCTGCCAGTAGACTTAAATCGCTGGTGATCAAAATATCCATCCAGTTGTCCAAACCTTCAGCCTCCTGCACATATTGTGAGGATTTGTTCTTGTGTGTTAGTAATGGCTGAGAATCCATTAAGAAATCTGTAAAAGTTAAATCTGGAATAATTTGAAATTTTAAAATCTGAAAAGTGTCTGACAGTTACAGCTCCATTAAATCCGTGCTCCTCCTCATTTTGTTTCTCAGGTGCAACCAACAGTCCCAGTCAGCTCAGCGCCGGGAAGAGAAAGAAGTTGGCAGCAGTCGATAGTGTTTTCAACAAGTTTGATGACGAGGAAGCGGATGAGCAGCCTCGAAAAAGAAAACTGGTTCCACTGGACTACGGCGATGACGACAAGAGTCTTGGGCTTGATGGAGCTGAAATCTCTGCCCCCAAAAGCAGCATCAACACGGAGGAGAAACACAAACACATAAAGAGCCTCATCGAGAAGATCCCCACTTCCAGGCCCGAGCTCTTCTCTTACCCTTTGGACTGGGCTATGGTTGACTCGGTAAAAAAAACGTTTAAAGTTTGTTTTTAACCAGATGTACAGATGCAAATAAGATTAGAAACTAAGCCTGCCTGATGTTCTGTTTTTAGACTCTGATGGATCGCCGTATTAAACCGTGGATCAATAAGAAGATTATTGAGTACATCGGAGAGGAGGAACCCACTCTGGTTGATTTTGTCTGTACTAAGGTCAGTATCTTTTTAAAACAGGAACTCACAACAGAGAACCTGCCTTTGGTTATTTATTTTTAATAAATAAAAAAATCAGTACTTTGGTGTTTAGGTTTTGGTTGTTTGACGTGGTTTGCTCAAATGTTCTTTTTCATACCCAGATAATGGCACACAGCAGTCCTCAGGGTATTCTTGACGATGTTGCTATGGTAAGTTGAAACAAGCTGTGGAGGTTTGGTTTCATCTTGTACTGATAAATACTTCAGATTCCTTTGCAGCGCATCAGGAGAGCATCCTTCACTTCACTGTTTCCACACTTTGTTCTGTTACAGCCTTATTCCACATTGTATTAAATTAATCTCTTTCCTCAAAGTTCTACATCCCATGATGACAATGTGAGAAGATGTTTTATGAGATTGTTGCAAATGTAATAAAATTAGAAAACTAAGAAATCACATTTCTGTAAGTATTCACAGCCATGAAGCTCAGATGCATCCTGTTTCCTCTGATCATCCTTGAGATGTTTCTACAACTTAAACTGAGTCCACCTGTGGAAAATTCATTTGATTGGACTTGATTTGGACAGACCCACACCTGTCTGTAGAAGGTCCCACAGTTAGTGCATGTCAGAGCTGCTGTCTTTCACATAAGTCCTTGTTGCAAAGGGTTTGAGTGAATGGGTGTGTTTGTGTTCCAGGTTCTTGATGAAGAAGCGGAGGTGTTCATCGTAAAAATGTGGAGGTTACTGATTTATGAAACAGAAGCCAAGAAGATCGGACTGGTGAAATAAAGATGAGAAACTCTGATCTCCCAGCTGGAGTTTTGTGCTCCTTCAGACTGTAAACACCGCTCCATTCCAGGACAGCTGCCCTGTGTGTATGTGCGTGTGCGTTTGTGTGAAAAGGTCAGAGTTGTTGCATTGTTGAGTGTATATTTCCCTTCTGTTGACATCGTTAAAGAAGGATGAGCATGGACGTTCTGCTTTGATTTACTGCTGTTTTGTGGAGGCACCGCTCTGATACGAGGACTAATAAACATGCTTTTTTTTTTAAATAAGCCTGTTTCTTATTCATTTCTCCGTTGTGTGAAGGAGTTGTTGCTGCTCTTCTGTGAGAAGGCGGTCATTGTGACTCTAAGACCTTGGTTTTGATAAGTTGTCTGAGCGATCAGTTAGAAGACATCAGTGACGTCTGATGAGACGTACAAATCTGATAACAGCTGACCAAAACTTGAAAGCTTCATCTGGAAGATTAAACCACTGATTTAATTGTGAAAACATCAGAGTTTACAGATTTCAACTTGCTGAAGTTAAATACAGTGACCTCATACATTTTATTGTTTGTTTTAGGAGCTGTTTATAATGAGAATGTTAGTGAACGATACATTTAAATCAACATCAGCTTGATTTTACTATGATGGACAGATCAGAACATGAGTGCACAAAGGAAACAAATGCAAACGTTTGTGAAGATTATTTTACATCCTTCCAGATTTTGTAAATATAAATGGGATTTTGGTTACACAAACAAAATGTCACATTTTTTATAAACAAAAAATTACCTTAATGCCAGCAACAAATAAGGTTTTTATTATGTTCAATGTTTATTCTATCTGCAGCTTTTAAAAACAAAAACGGGAAATCTATACAACTAATTGTGCATTTGATTCAGAATAATGTACGCTGAATATTGGTAGAGGTACATCACACAAGAAAAACAACAATGGCAAGAATAAAAAATATGCTTGTATATATTTTTTATGAGATTTTGGTGAGCCACCGCCAAAAGACCAACCTGTTCGGAGCTCCATGTATCAGACTTCACAGCAGAGACATTCAAAGTTTAAACGGTCACAAGAAGTTGTGCTTCACATAAATGAACTACTGTTTTTAGATCTTTAAAGTTTTAACTAAATCACAAGTTTATTTGTTTTAGATTTTTGCACAGAAAATCATCTGATAGTTGATTTAGCACTATGGTTTTAAATGTTTGTCTAAAATTTTAAAATCTCTTGCCAACTCTTTAATCCAACACATTTTGGAACACAAATAATAAAGGACATACATTATACACAATGTGTATAATGTATGTCCTTTTAACCCAGTGTGACTCTTGACGCTGTCAAACTTGTAGCTTTCTTTCAACTCTAAAATGCAGAACGTGCAGACCAAAACTTCAATAGATTCAAATTATATTTCAGATCAAAATCTTCTCTACAAAATTGGAAAACCAAATATAGATTTTTTTTAATATACAGTATATAACATCACTTCTGCATAAAACAATGAAGAAACATGAAAATTCAAGTGTGGCCATCAGCACACAGTTCAAGAATTAAAATTAATCTGTTTTGTAGTTGGCACACGTCTGTTTAAATTAGGTTTATTTTTCAGTCTTGTTTTTCTGTCTACCTCTCATTTACTTGGCAGGCACATGTGTGTGGTTACCATAGTCACCATATTGCGGAAGTGGCAGTTTTCATGTTCTCTTTCAAAATGGCTGCTTTTTAGCTTAGATTATTGAAACTATGTTGGATCTCTGACAGCAGCTGCGTTGAAACTCTTCGAAATATCTTTAGACGTGTATCAGTTTTATTAATATGAACTACTTCTGTTTGTTTATGGACCAAAAAGAATAAAAATAAGACTCTTCTTCCTCCGCGTTTCGCAGATACTGTACGTGGCAGGCTTGACTGAACTCTAAACCGGAAGTACTCTTTTGGACCCAAACAAGAGTAGCTCTTGCTACCTGCTTGTTAGCTGCTCGCAGTCGTCACTTTGGACGGAGACATTTGTTTAAAAAGCACAGTGTATAAGTCAGAGTATGCCATTCGTGCATAGGCAAGCGCGACGACGCACTTTATTCATGAAGTCCGAGAATCGAAGAATGAACGAAGCTAGTTAGCTTAGCATTGCTAACCAGGCCGGAGTCGGTAGCTAGTTCGCTTAGCGTTGCTAACCGGAGGCTGGTTACTGTAGATGTTTGGGAGCAGATACCAGGAGGAAGGTTGTGACGTGTGTTCCATTAATCAGAGCTCGTCAGTAGCTGTCCTTCAGGGCATGCGGTTTAACCTGACAAGCTCCACGTTCGGTGTCAAACGTGAAGGCGCAGTTTGGGTTTGATGGTGTTGCAGCTGCTGTCCAGTAGTTCAAAGAGAAAAGTGCAATAATGGACGATTTTAGCTCAATCAGCCTGCTGTCTTTGGCGATGTTGGTGGGGTGCTATGTTGCCGGGACTATACCTTTGGCTGTGAACTTCTCAGAGGTAAGTGTGTCCCTCATGGAGCCTGTCTAAGCCCCGCTCTGTTTGTATGCAGTGTGTAAACAGTGAATGTTGGTTGTTTGTGTCCAGGAGAAGCTGAAGCTGGTCACTGTGATGGGAGCAGGGCTTCTCTGTGGGACTGCACTGGCTGTCATCATTCCTGAAGGAGTCCACGCACTTTATGAAGAAATCCTTGAAGGTAGAGTTCTCCAGAAGAGCTGCGAGTTTCTTCAGCACCACAAACGCTTCATACTTCTCTTCTGACCCATCAGCATTACATTTATGACTGCCTGTTGATTAAAAGACAAACCACCACATTAACATTTCATTTTTGCACCAGTGACAGGAGCTTTTATGAACTTATTTTAAAGCTACCTAAAGTTTAAAGAAAATGAGCTGAAGGTTACTGACTTTTTCCTTTTTTAGCACAGAAAATACTGGATGCATGTGTCAGATGCAACTTGTTTTCAGTCCCTTTGAAAGTTGTGTAACTTGGAACTGCGGAGCTCCTTGTGTACTTTATAAATGTCACTGATCACAGCCCAAGTTTGGGACTGCCATGTTTCTCAGAATGCATTTCTCAGTGTGAACAGAGATGGTGAAAGGGAGCTCTTTTTGCCCTTCTCTGTGTCCAGCTGAGAACTCTTGAGCTCTTCAGAGTTCTCCAATCTTCAGGATGAGACGTCTGCCATCCAAACTAAGATGTTGATTAAATTCAGCAGAACCTGGACCTGTTTCACGGACAGAGTTGGGACTGCTGTGGCCAAAATGTAAAGCAGCGACTGAATGCTAATTCAGCAGCTGTGAGTGTTTGTCTCTGTGATGGACTGGAGACCTGTCCAGGGGGAGTGCGTGGTTCGGCTGTTAGTTACCGTTCTCCAAGTGTTCCTCTTGGAGAAAGGTGAAGTGCTCAAGCACAAAAAGAATCATAAGAAAACAAAACTGACTGCAGGAGAGATTTTAGTCTTTAGAACTTGTTTGCACTGGATTTTCTTTGGAAAATAGTCAAAAGAAGGAAAAAAAAACTTTTAGTGATTCAGGCTGAGTAATGATGACACAATAACAAATTAACTTGTACATTCCTCCGACTGCCTTTCCTACTCTGCAGGTTCAAAGGACATCACACAGACCAGCATCTTCCTCAATGCTCATTGGTCTGCAGTTAGTAGCTATCCACTTCGATATAGCATTTGTTAGCATGCCTTGCTTTTGTTTGTGTATTTTTCTCCCACGCTGCCATGAAAAGTCCAGTACCTTCCTCCATGTTTCTGTCCTGCTGCTCAGTTTCTGATAGGGTTCATGTGAGCGCTGCGTGGGCAGCAGCTCTACAGAACAAAGGCTCTCATTGGTTGAGACGCTGATGATGCCCATCCATAGCCAGTAGTGATCAACATCCTGACCCCTGTGACCATCGGGTTTGTCTGTGTGTGTCTGTGTGTGTGTCTATGTTCACAGCCACTGAGCAGTCAACTTAAAAATTAGGAAACAAATGTAACAATGTTAACTCATTTTTTAAAAATCGTCACTGTTAATCATTGGTTGCATTAACGCGATGATGTGTTAACGTGCCCAGCACTAAAATATTCCTAAAAATACGTGGAGATCTCCTCAGCTGAAGAGTGGCGTCCTGCTTCTAACTTCTGTTCAAACCTCAGTCATTTTTCACCTTTAATGATTTGTTGTTTATGCTGAAACAGAGTTTATGGACTCTTTTGTTTTAATGCATGTTTTTCTTGTCCAGGTGGACACCACCACAGTCCTGGTCAGGTTGGAGTTGTGGAAGCCTCAGAGACGAAGGTTGAAGTAGAAGCAGCTCTTGATGCTACTGGGAAACATGAGCACAGCCACGAGGAGCTCCATGCCTGCATCGGCATCTCTTTGGTCCTGGGCTTCGTCTTCATGCTGCTTGTGGACCAAATAGGCAGTTCTCATGTCCACAACGCTGAAGGTCTGACACATTCGTGATGGGACTTGTTGTTTTCTGGGAGCTGGCTCGTTTGTCTCAGCTTATCTAAAGAGGCGATGCTTCAAACACTTCCTGTGAAGAGCAGGCTCTGGCCCGGTTCAGAGCTCACCATGTCAGACATTTTCTTAAATCTCTGCCATCATGGGACTCTGTTGATTTTACTCAGAGCAGAAAATCTGTTCTAAATTCTTTCTTTTATTCGTCTTATCTGTCCCACGTTTTTGTATTGGCCTCTTTCTAAACCGTTGTTCTCGTGTTTCTTCTGGTTTAGATCCAGAGGCAGCAAGAGCCGCCAGCTCTAAGATCACCACCACTCTGGGTCTTGTGGTCCACGCTGCCGGTGAGTCTAGTTTAATGTCATCAAAATGGTTCCCAACATCGATGGAAATCAGGGAAAACCTGGAAAATGACTTTCACAGGGAAAACTCACGGACTCTGATGTGCTGAAGTCATTTATCGTATTGATGCTGGTCTAGTATCAACAAGTCCACGTTCTTCTTCTGCAGTGTACAGAGTGCACGTGTCCTTACTGACGGGCTCTGGTTTAGTTTCTGCTCTTCTACAGTATAAATATTACCAGGAATGATCTTGTAGGCCACTTCCTGTCGTCTCTGATGTGACTCTGCTGCCACCTGAGAGTTGTTTCATGTGGCTGAAATTTCTCCTGGGATTTCTCCAGGAATTAGTTTGTATGAAATGACAGGAACCCTCTCTTTGGCTTTGAGTACTGTTCTCATCCTGAAGGCAAGACGAGCTGAGAACATGAAGTATTTGTATTCTTATCATTTATTTTTTGTCATTGGAGCCAAAATCAAAACTAAAGTTTTGTTTAACCCTCAAAAGATCTGGGGGAAAAAATGAGTTGTGCATTTTTAATTTTTTTCACATCCGTTCCTGACAAAGTCTAAAATTCCTTAATTTATTTTTTATTTATTTATTTATTTATTTTTTTTGGCAGCATTGTTTAAATGCTACAATAACCTCACATCATTATTTTATTTAACCTTTACTTATTCATTACTGCCCTCTAGTGTTTTGATTTAAATCTATTTTACAAGTATTTTTATCCATTATTTTATCATCATAAATAATGCAATGCTTTCACTTGTGTTTTTTTTAAACTTCTATCTCTATATTTTATATTTGTATATGAACCAACTAGATTATGTTTTTATTGGAGGGAGGCTGTAAAGATCAGACAAGTGCTGAACTCACCTGGACATGAAGGTGGGCGATATGGCTCAAACATAATATGATATTTCAGAGCATTCTGATAATAATACATTTTGTGATACAACAACATAAAACAGAAATCATATAGTTATTCATTTGACAAAATTAACATGTTGCTTTGCAGTACTGTACAGTATTATATAAAAACTTAAAAAACAAACAAGGGTTAGTTTTACTGCAATTACTTTAATTTAGTATTCAGTCTCATAGTATAAAAATAAAAATGATCCTTCTGTTATTGAGATTGAAAAAGTCTGAACAAAATATAAATCAACAAATGACCTGACTGAAAATTGTTGGACTGTATACCTGGATTATTGAGCATGGACTTTGTTGATAGATCAACAAAATCCACCACAAAAACTATAAGTACAGGTGCAGTTTCCCAAACAAACTAAATGAAACTGAAGCTTAAAATCAGTTGAGCATAAACGTAATGTACAGCAAAAAATGTTGCCTTTAAATGAGCTATAACTTCCAAAACTTGACAAATGCTGAATGAAAAGACGCTGATCAGAGCAGCCATCAGCCAATTTCCTGATCCTCAGGAAAGCAGCTGCTCAGTTCCCAGTCGCTGTTAATAAAGTGCACAGTCAGACTCGGGCAAGGCGCCGCGATCCGACTTGACAATAAATCGTTGGTCGATATCAGTGTTTCCCTAGCGGGGTGCCCGCCGCATCAACAGAACCGAGCTCACAGTCCACCAAACCAAACTGCGACACCCCTGCCCCACCGTCTGCACTGACGTAACTCTGAGTTAGCAGCGCACTAGCTAAAAAGCTAAACGCAACGTCTTCCCTCACGCTGACCGGCTTTAAAACGGTGCACGGCTCAGACGTCTCCGTTCATGCCTTCACCTTTACAACTTGAATATTGCAGCTTGATCCGCTGCGTGGTGGGATGGCGTATTTACGTCATGAAATTAACATATTATGATAAAATTAATTTTCCTGGGCAAGTTTTTTTTTTTTTTTTAATACCAGTATTATCGTGAACGATGTGATATGGCCCCGCCCTACCTGGACAGGTGCTGAACTCACCGGACAGGTGTTGCTCCTGAAGCCAGTTTGTCATGTCGTCCGACAGATAAAGAGCAGGAGCACACCTGCGATGTGCACGAGTAAGCTTTTGGTACAAACAGTAGCTCCACGTGCACTCAGGCCAAAGAATCGCTTGGCGCCGCAGGTGGATGGACCGGACCGCTAAAAACACAAAACACATACTGGTGCTGTGCACGAGTGTGTGTTTAAAATAATAATCCTCATTATTATAAGTGGAATGTCAAAATGATGAAACGTCCACGTTTGACCGTTGACGACTCAAAAGTTTCATTTGTGGACGGTCCTCCCAAAATACACACCGGACTAAAAAAAAAAAATTTAATTAAAAAACTACCATTAAATTAATATTTAGTTGATTTTTAAAAACATTAAATTGTGGATCTTTTATACTAAAGGGCTTTTAATAAATAGTCATATATATATTTTACATTTTATTTATTAAGAAACAGAACTAGAGGTTTAAGTTTTTTTACAAAGTTTCTCCCTGACTGTTACTCATGTTAGTCTTTGTTTATAAAAGTCTTTTTAGATAACACTTTATTCTAATTTCATCTTTTTGTCTTTTGTCTTTTTCTGCTGCATCATCTTCCTTACATCCCTTTCCTCTTTCTGTTTTTGCTCATTCCTGCATGTTTCTGTTACGTTTAGCTGCTTTCGGCTAATTTCCACTTTGTTCAGCTACTCTTTCAGCTGTTTTTCTTCTGTGTTCAGCAAATGTCAGCACCAACAGTTCAGCGATGAAACCACCTGCGTTCAGCAACGAGCGTTAATGCTCATTTCACAGGAAATGATGTTTCTCTGGTTTAAAAATGAATTCTGTGAATGGGCTGAGCTGTATTAACGATCCAGGCCAATTAAACTGTCTGAGGGCAGGAAGTCCTCAGTCTGGACTGACCTCGTCCATAAACTCCTTCCTGTGAGGGGAACTCCCTGTCAGGAGGTTTTTTCTTTTTAATAGAATCAGATGTTTTTGGAAGGATTAGGAGTATTTAACTGTGATCTGCTCGTCTCCAGCTGACGGCGTGGCGCTGGGAGCTGCTGCCTCCACGTCTCAGACCAGCGTCCAGCTCATCGTCTTCGTAGCCATCATGCTGCACAAGGTAAGAGAAAACCGTCTGACTGGTTCTGACCAGGTCCCTGAAGGCTCTGAGCTCTGCTGCTGTGTCGTCTGCAGGCTCCAGCAGCGTTTGGACTGGTTTCCTTCCTGATGCACGCCGGTCTGGAGAGGAACCGCATCCGTAAACACCTGCTGGTCTTCGCCTTGGCTGCTCCTGTTCTGTCGATGATCACATTCTTAGGCCTCAGTCAGGTAACTAATGGAGTGGATCAGCTTGGATATTATCGCTTTATATTCCATTTAAAATGTCCAATTTCCCTCCGTCGATTAAATCAACTTTTATTTTTAAAACCATAATTCTATGTATTTACCAATTTTTATTAATATCTAAAAGTCAGTAAATGTTTCTGGTCCTCTTTACCATGACATGGAAACAGATAGGGTTAATTCTAGCCAAAGGTTTATGCTGTATTTAACATTTAGATTTTTCTTTTTTCACTTGTTTCTGTTAAACCTATTTTTTTCTTATAAAACAAATATCACCATTAAATTTGCAGGTCTACATCAGTATCAGGGTCAAAACTACACCATTCTTAAAATATCTGTCGTGAGCTGCACAAAATCACTACAAGGGCTCTAAATGGCCCTCGAGCCGCACGCTGGGCGCCCCCGGTGTAACCTCCTGTATGTCCGGGTGCTTCAGCAGATCGTTTTAGTTCATAACAGTCATGAAAGGCGGCGCCAGGCCCTGAACCTGTTCAGAATAAAACTTAAAATGATTTAAAAACTGGATAAAATGCGTTTATGGTTTTAAAATGTACACGGTAGGTTTTCCTGCATGTTGCTCTCTTCACGAGTTGAAGAAGGTGAATTGGAAATGGCCTCTGCTCGTCTGTCCACGTTGTGAGCCTGATAACCTGAAAACCAAGCGACTCATCGACTTCCTGTTTGGTGCACCTGGGAGCGAGACGGGTCACCACCAGAAACTGGGTTGTCACGTCAAAGTCCAAAATGATGGCTTCCTGCCACCAAACATATATGTTTCAGTGTTTCCCCTACGCTGTACAAACGGGGTGCCCCGCTTCCCGTCAGCTGAACTGAATGCCATGTCTACTGAAAAATGCCAGCCGTACCCTACCCCCCCCCCCCCCCCCAGCATCACATAGCACTAAACTCAGATGTGACACACACCCACACCTGGTGGATACAAACCAACAGGCAGCAATGTAGCGCTAAGCTAGCAGGTAGGCAACACAGATGTGACTCTGTCCCATCCCGTCACCCGTCACCCCCTGTAAAATAAAATATAAGCGCCCCCGTCAAGGGAACTGATCTAGGTGGAAACTGTGTTTTATAAGGAAACCTGAGTTGGATAACTTAAAAGAAAAAGGAACATGCCGACTTCAGTTTTGTTGTGTGACTGCATCTGTGCGTCAAAACGTCAGTAAAAAAAAAAAAAAAAGGTTGCCAGGTCAGAATCCAAGATGGCCACCACCATATACATATATGTAAACCAGCCACCTGATCATTTGACCGAAAGTTTGTTTCTAGTTTTTACATTGTTAAAAGGACAGTTTCCTCAAATTATCAGGGTGGCCAAGGGTTAATCTATGTTGGTCAAGGCCACCGTTGTCCCCCCACCGGCTCCTCCACTGCTCCTGATGGAGAACAAAATGTCTCTCTCTTCTCATCAGTTCTCCTACACACTAATGTTGCACTAAAACACCCTGATGCATGCTCAATAATCCAGGTAGAAAAATCTAAAAAAGCTAGTCCAGAGGACCAGACTTAGCTTTTTTAGAGTTGCACTAAAACCATTTACCGTATTTTTCGGACTATAAGGTGCTCTTAAAATCTTAATTTTCTCAAAAATCAACAGTGAGCTTTATAATCAGGTGCACCTTCTGTCTTAACTCTGGTTGTGCTAACTGACCTCAAACAGATTTTATGAGTTTATTGTGAATGAGTTGAGTAAAGTTTGACTTATCTGTTTAGTTTCACTTCCTGCGCCTTATAGTCTGAAAAATACGGTATGTTTACTTCATTCTCTGTTACAACAACACTCATCTCCAAAACTGCAAACGTTCACTGTTCAGGTCCCTCAGAGTTGGGGGACATTGCGTGCCACCTCCTCTACACGTGTTCTGTAACTTCCTGTGTGTAAGCGTGGTCCTGCAGCGGCGGCCATGTTGTCTGCTGGCGTTTTTTTCTACTCACGGTTTGTTTGTGTTCCCCCTCAGAGCAGCAAAGAGGCGCTCTCCAACATCAACGCCACCGGCGTGGCCATGCTCTTCTCGGCAGGCACCTTCCTCTACGTGGCCACCGTCCACGTCCTCCCCGAGGTGGGGGGCATCGGCCACAGCCACAACCCTGCAGGTGGGAATGGAGGGAATGTGTACTTTGGACCAAAACAATTAACTGACATACTTTTTGTTGTATCTTGCAGTGTAGGATGATCAGACACCTCATCTGAACGTCATAGGCTTATTGCAAAATGAGCGTGCATGCGTATTAACTAAATATTTGTTATCATAACATGTATGCTGAATGGACAGAACACCGGCAAAAAAAAAAAAAACCTGACGTAATTAATGTGTAGCTTTGTGTAGCTTCTCATCACAATATACAATATCACCGGGATATGAATTTTATGCCATATTGCACATCCTGACTCTGTATCTAACATTTGACTGTTCTCACAGTCAGTAAACACCAGCAGATGTCCACAATAGTGAAACATATGATCGACAACACTAAATAAATAGTTCTGTATTAACGTGTAATGTTATCATTTCAGATTAATCAGCCAGTCCCTGTCTGAAGCTCCTCTAAAACCATGGGTGTCCTTGGAGAAGGATGGGACAGTAATGTGTGGCCACTGCACTTTAAAGCAAGTACCATATTTTCTGACGTGAAAGTCACACCTTTTATATATTTATGTATATGTATATATATACTGTATATATACAGTATATATATATGTGTGTATAAAATTTTTTTTTGTAAATAATGTATTATTAGTACAGGTAGTCCTCAACTTACGGCCCATCGACTTACGGCGCTCCGTACTTACAGCGCCGCCCCCAGTGACGTCATCGCGCCGTTCGTTGCCTTTTTTATGCAGCATTTTATATTTT
>JARVLU010000624.1:23491264-23507930 GCA_031762415.1 Simpsonichthys santanae | reverse complement strand
TGTGTGTGTGTGTGTGTGTGTGTGTGTGTGTGTGTGTGTGTGTGTGTGTGTGTGTGTGTGTGTGTGTGTGTAGTAGAACGCACGTTGGCAGCACGTGCACAGAAGCATGCGTGCACAGTTTGATAAATCTGAATATGTTTCTACTCTGACGCCAACATTCAGTCTGGAAGCTGCAGCTCTGCAGTGCAGCTCTGCTGTCTCAGTGTGTCCGGCGCCTTCGTTATCTGGGGGGGTCAGTGCTCAGTCAGCCAGAAGCTTGCTGGTCTTGTGCTGCATCAGGTTTACGTCACAGTGGTCAGACCTACGAGACTCCAGACCGTCTGCAACACGAGCCCAGCAGTGACAATAAAGATGACTTATTCTAACGTCGGCCCCCGATGAGCTGCCTGGAGATGGGGTTTGAAGGGAACTGTGTCTTGTGGATCCGTTCGTTTTAAAGATTTGTTCAATTTTAAACAATAAGCAGTCTAAAGTCATGACATACGACAAAGGCCGTATCATGTGACTTGCCAAGAGCACCACCCCCTCCCTTCCTGGGCACATTTTTAAATATTAAACTGCTGCGCTCCTCTGCCTGCTCTTTGTCTCAGAGGACAAGCAAAACAGGAGAGTCTGAATCTGAGGGGAACAATAAGAAAGCAGAGTCCAGTTGTCTGAGACTCATGATTTCTCTCGTTCACATCACTAGAGCTGCGCCATCAGTCCTGCACCTCCATCCACCTCCACGGACAGATTCAAGAAATCCTTTGTCCCTCACGACATCAAGCTACGGTACCTCCCTGTACAGTAAAAATGGAGCTTTTTAAAGCTGCGGCACTTAAGTATGTGTATGTATATTTACATGGACATATGCATATGTATATACCTGTACATGTATATGTGTATGTATGTGTACAAATACAGTATATAGGTTAATCGTGAATGTAGTACTCCCTACCACCATGTGCATGTATTGTCTTTTTCTAAATTTGTTCATTCTGCTTCTGTTTTTGGATTATTTCATGTTTTTTTTTTTTTGTATAGTTAGTAAATGTTACTGGATGCCTCGAATTTCCCCCCAGGGATTAATAAAGTATATTGATCTATCTATGTATGTGTCTATCTATCCATATATCTATGCATATATCCATGTACCTAGCTATCTATCCATGTATCTATGTAGCTATCTATGTATCTATCCATCTATCCATGTATCTATGTAGCTATCCATCTATCTATCCATGTATCTAAGTATCCATCCATCTATCATCTATCCATGTATCTATCTATCCATCTATCCATGCATCTAAGTATCTATCCATCTATCATCTATCCATGTATCTATCCATCCATCTATCCATGCATCTAAGTATCTATCCATCCATTTATCCATGTATCTAAGTATCTATCCATCCATCTATCCATGTATCTATGTAGCTATCCATGTATCCATCTACAGTATTCATCTATCTATCTATGTATCTATCCATCCATCTATCCACCCATCTATCCATGAACATTGTGGACAAATCCCCCTTCATGTGTCTCACACACCCGACTGTCCAATGAGTCTTTACAAACTGTTCCTAGATTCACTCGTGGGTAAAAGAGGGGATTGTGTAAGAGGTGACAGAAACACATACCTGCTGTTCTGGGACCAGTGACGTTGGGTGAGCCAAGCATCGAGTCACTGTCGGCTGTATTCCAGGTGAAGAAGAGGAGCAGAGGCAGGACTCCTCTGCTCCTCCCTGCACTGACACGTCTCCAGCCCCGAGCTTTCTGTTTCCAATGGCTGAGTTCTAAAAAAAGGGATGACATTTGCTTTGGCGACCTGGAACCATTTACATTTCCCCATACGGGAGTGCTCCATTGAAAATCCTCTGTCGTCGTCAGAGTTGTGCTTCCAGAGTCACGTGACTCTTTTCATTCCAGCACAGCTTTATGTCTGGTGGCTGAAAACTCTGAAGCAAACAAATGAAGGTTGGAGGAGTCGTGTTCCCGCTAAAAACATCCAGTTGTCCCACATCAGGACCACGGGCTTCAGATATGTTTTATTCTTTAATACTTCCATGAATCAAACTGATTGTTTGCTTTGATGTGGGTCCATGACGATGGTAGAGATGAGATAAGTTCTTGATATTTATGGTAAACATAACACTAAAGGAAGGAGAGGAACCTGCTGAAGGTCAAGGGATGGGTTTATTTCTCGTCCAGACTGGCTTTGAGCTGAGCCTCCAGGGCCATCTTATCAAACGTGCGCATGTTGGTCTCCTCCCGCACTTTGTCTCTGACGTGAAAGGAGGCTCGAGCCACGGAGCGAGCGCTCTCCAGGACCGCCTTCTTCTCTCTGAAGATCTGCTCGCTCTTCTCCAGCTTCCTCTCGATGGACTGCAGCAGCTCCAGACGCCTCAGCCTCTCCTCCTCCTCCACGCGCTGCCGGTTCAGCTTCTGGAGTCTTTCCTTCTCCTGCCGGCTCTGAACGGCTCGCTTGGCCTTCTCCTTGGCCTTCTCCTCGGCCGCCAAAGCCGCCTGCTGGGCTCGTTTCTCCGCCTCCATGACGCGGATCTCCAGCAGCTGCTGCTGCTGCCTCTCGCGCCTTTCTGCCGCTTTGCGAGCTCTCTGGATCTGACTCTCCTCTCGCTTGGCCTTTTCCTTCAGCTCCTGCCCTCGACGCTCAACAATCTGCTCATAGTTGTCAAGAGAGCGGCTCAGCTTCTCCTCCGCTGCCCTCCAGGCTTCGTCGCGCTCCTCCTGCTCTCTGCGGGCGATTTCTTGGATCAGGGCGGCGTGGCGTCTTTTCTCAGCTTTGTTCAGACCTCGTCTCTCCTCCTGGGCTTGGTGCTCCTTCTCCTGCCTCTTCAGCTCAGCCATGGTGAGCTTCTCCTTCAGCAGCAGCCTCTCCTGCTCCAACACCGCGGCCCTCTCTTCCTCCAAGGCCTTCAGGTTCTGTTCTTGAAGAGCTTTTTTGTGCTTCTCCTCTCGCGCCGCCTGCTGTAACCTCAGAAGACGGCTGCGCTCCTGCTGCACGGCGAGCTCCCTCCATTTCTCCTCGTGCTCCTCCGCCTGCCGCAGTTTGGCAGCAGCACATTCCTGCTCCTGCAGACTGAGCTTCTGCTGACGTATGGACACCTGGGTCTGCCACACGCGCTGACACTGAAGCACCGCCCGCTGCTTCTCCCTGTCCTCCTGCTCCCGTCGCAGCTCCTCCATCCTGCGCTCGCTGTCCCACTGAAGGTGAGCCACGTAGCGGGTCTGACTCATGATATCTTCTTCCTGATACCTGGCAAGCATCAAGGCGGCGATCTTACGGTCTCGCTCAGAGACGGCCTTCAAGCCTCGACGTCTCACCTCTTTCACGATGCGCTCCACCTTCTGTGTGGTCTGAGGGGAGTGACTCAGGTCCCCCAGGCTGAGACTTCGGCCCATCAGAGAGTTGAAAGTGGCCAGGGTGCGAGCTCGAGGACTGGAGAACTTCGCCCAGTGATCTCGAGCACCATCCCAGCTGTAAGAGGAGGAAGCGCCTGACTCCGATGAAGTGCATGTAGTCGTGGTTGTAGAGGTCGAGGGGCAGACGGGATCCATCCTTCGCTGCAAAGACTCAAGGGAATGGCTTTTTCCTCGAGTCTTTAAATGAACTCCAAGATGTCCATTGTGCTGTGAGAAGGGGCCTCTGGATATCCCGTTGAGAGGCGTGCTGGGGCTCTGGACTGCCGGCTTTGACATCGTTGACGTTAATGTGGAGTTGGCTCGGGGGAAGGAAGGCGGTTTTGGTGTTGACACCGATGACGTTAATGTGGAGTTGGCTCGGGGGAAGGAAGGAGGTTTTGGTGTTGATCTGGGGAATGTGTTTGAGGACTTTCCACCAGAGCCCTTCCTTACCACTGGCGGCGGTCCTGATGAGAGCGACCGCAGGCTCTTCTTCTGTTCATGTGTCTTTGGAGGTTTGGCAGACCCTTGAAGTCCACCCTTGGAAACTGGCGTAGAGGTGACAGAGCCTGATTTAGAAAATGGGGCAGATTTGGCGGAGGTGTTAAGAGTTGGACCTGAAACTGTGGCTTTAGAGGAAACTCCTCCATCAGGGACTGAGCTGGGTGCTGCTGCCCCAGATTTAGGTGGTAGACTGAAGGCCACTGTGGCTTTCTCCACAGAGGTTGAAGATGCGCTGCTGTTGACTGCCGCCTGCAGAATCCTTCTTTTCTCCTCTCTGACGATCCTCTCCCTCTCTTCCCTGCACTGCCTCAGTTTGGAATGTCGGTCCTTCTCGTAGACCTCAAACAGACCAGTGGCGACGCGCATGGAGCGGCCTGGCGCATCTCGGATGAAGTCGGTGAGGGGGCGGGGAAGCAGCTCCACAGGTTTGACCCCACATCGAGCACATGCCTCCAGAGAGCGGGGGCTCGTCAGCACGTAGCGGCTGCCCTCTGCAGCAGGCGAGTCAAAGTTGTACAGATCCAGGTGCATTTTGGGGGGTGAGTCTGTATCAGTTTGAGTCTGTGGTTTTGGAGGTGCTGGCACCTGTACCATGACCGGTGAAATCGCTGGCGACGCCGTGTGGCAGGGGCTTGGCTCAGAGCTGCCAGTGGGTGGTGTCTCGAACTCGGCATCCCCTTCCTCCTCCGTCGTCGCGCCATCAGCCTGTTCTGGCAGTCGAGGGTCTTCAGTGGCCACAGCCGGTGTGTCGAGGTGTGCGCCTTTACACTTAGTCTGCTCTTCTGCATCCGAGGGGTCAACCATAGTTGGCAAGAACTGCAGGAGGAGAGACAGGGGGTGGGGGGGTGAAGAGATGGGATAAACACAAGTGAACAAAACTGTAGAAAGAGCTTGCAATTAGAGGATTATAACATTCAGTCTGAGCTTTAAAAATGCAGTCTGGAGTGGGGGGAGGGTCACTGCAGGTTTAGAGATGCATGCATGAGCACATATTCATACGCTCAGTGATGCTACACCAGATGAGACGTTTTCCCTCTGGGGAAGTGAAATACCACACAGAAAAACACCACAGTCCCGTAATGGAGAGGCTATTTTAGGCAGAGTTACTAGGCTGAGAGGAATTGATTATTCACAGACAGATTTTTCACTCTACATCACACAGTCCACCTACAAACACCTCGACCCCCAACGTAGACTGGAGTATCTGCTGTATTCTGATGTCGGACATGAACTTGTTAACAGGAGAGTCTTTCAAAGCTAAAATGGCTCCCTGAAGCTCATTCTCTTTCATTTTAAATGAGAGAAATAGCATGTCCTGCTAAAATGCATGTGAATGCTTATGCAGAAGAACTTGCTGGAAAAACAGCTGAAATTAGCTGAAAAAAAAAAAACATGCTGAAATGTTGCTGAAATGCAAGAACAAGCATAAATTAGCAGAACAGAAAAAGGCTAAATGTTTCAAAAAGCTAAAGTTGCACCAAAACCAAAAGTCACAGCAGGATTGTCCTGAAAGAGCCGAACGTTTTGATTTATTATTTGTTGAAATAGCTAAAAAAAAAAAAACTGCGGGATGAGAAAAATGAAGAAAAACTTACAAAAGAAAAATGGATGACAATAAATCTTTACAACTACTTAGATTTGTTTTTCAGAACGCAACTCGTTCTGCAACTTTTGTTCTACTTCAACATTTTCACGTCTCAAAACGTTCGGCTCGTTCACAACATTCTTGCTCTGACTTCAGCCATTTAAGTTTTTGCTGTTTAAATATTTATCTTTGTCGGCCATGTTGTTCCCATTGAAAATAAACGGAGCTCTCTTCACGTCCTTCACACCCGTTGTGCTGTTTAAAACCTTTTCCGGCTCGTTTCAGCTTCTTTCTGCTCCCCAGAGCTCCTTTTAGCTTCTTTCTGCTGATTTCAGCTTTTTTGCGGCAAATTTCAGCTTTTTTTTTTCTACATTCATTGCGACATCGTCTAAAAAGGAGTTCATAAATCATCTGAACTTTTCCTCATATTGTGATGAAACGTGTTTATCTGTGACAAGTGTCCGACAGAGGAGACGTCCATGGAGGAGCTGAACATCTGGATGCGCTGGTCCATACGTTCACATCTGTTGAGTAAAGAAGGTAAAAATAACTGAAACTGTAAACTTCTGGTGTCTTTCTACGGCGCAGCTTCAGTTGAATATTTACTCTCGGCCGTTGTCTGACGCGTACTCTTTACTTTTCCACCGGGACATCTTCTCCGTGGTTCCACGCTGGTCCAGTTCACCCAACACATCCAGGCTCATGTAGAAGGCACGCTGGGGTCATGTGACAACAAACAGCCAATCTCTTCATCGGTAGATGAGTTTTGTTTACAACAACAAGGTTTCGGGTCATGAGACGATCGAAGCAGCAGAATCTGTTTTTTTATTCCAGTTTTCCTCTGCGCCGTCAGTTTGTGTGCTCGTGCCCCGCCCACTCTCACCTGCTCCCCGTTGAGCTCAGGTGTCTTCACTCGTTCATCAGCCTCTGTCTGGACTGGGTCCGTGCTGTGTTCTGGTTCTGCTCCTCGAGTCCTGTACGTTTTGCAGCTGTTTTTGTTTTAACAATGGAGGTCAGGTCTGTTGCGTTAGTGCTAAAACTACTGGCTGTATCTTTACAGCAGAACTCCATCATTGAAGGGATGAATCCATTTGGCACAGAGCACAAAGTTTCTTTATATGTCGATGACATTGACATCATGCTTTACATCAGACCCTCTTATTTTGTTATTTGTGTAAAAATAAATTAAAAAAAGGACCTTGGTAACTGTCTGTAATCTTGGGTTCGAACCTTCTAAAGGGGTGACTCAGTGCGGGGGTCAGAATGAAAAGGAACGGAGGTATAATTTTTACACGCCTGTGTAGTTTAAGGCCTTGTTTTATGGTTTTATTTTTATTTGAAATATTTTTTTATTTTCTAACTACTTAAAGGATTAAAAAAATGTTTTACTAAACTAAACAGTTAAATAGAGACTCAGGAGGACAAGACTTGGTCCAATGGGGGCCGGGAGGGAGGAGAACAGCAAATGTGTAGGAGGCCTCGCCACCCCCTGCCCCCCTCCGTGGTGCGGCCCTGGTTAAACAGTGAAAGGTTCTGCATCACCACCGAGTCCAAACCCACAGAACCGGAAACGGTTGTCCCTCTGCGGGTCGCACCTGTACTCACCTGCCAGTCTGCAGGACGTGGTCAGAACCGGTACCGTGTTCCCCTTGAATCCGTCCGGACCCCCCCGCTTCCTGCATAATACCAGGTCTCAGGGAGAACCGCCCGGGCCGCCGATCCAAAGATGGAGCCTCACCTCCTCCCAGCCTCCACGTCCCGAACAGAACCCGCGCCGGGGGCCGCGTGGACCTCGTGACCGCCTCAGGATGTCCTCAGAGCTGAGATGTGTGGTCCTCGTGAGCAGCTTCAGCATCTCTCAGCAGCCTCCTCCAGCTGCTCCGGGCTAAAAATAAAGCAGGCGCGCGCGTTCACACGGACTCCGCGTTGAAAAACATGCGCGTGCACGCGCGAAAATCGCCTACACCAGGCGGGCGCGGGCAGGAGCTTCACGGCTGTTCTCCATGAATCAGGACCATAGAGGTGGTCTGTTGTCCCAGGAACATCACGGCTGGTCCCAGAAACGAGACCACCAGGACTAACCGCGCGTGCTCAGGACCAGACGTCTGAATCTTTAAGAACGTGAGCTGCTGACGTAATGAACACACAGAAACACCAGGGGGCGCTACAGCTGCACTCATTGGTGCCTGGGACCTATTTTTATTCATTTTATTTTTTAGTCTGCCATTGGCAGGTATAAAAGTAATAGTAGCCTTTACAGTTATAAAATGGTACAAAAGGTAAACAAGTCTAAAAAGATAGAAAACAATCTATTTACAGATTATATAAATAAATTCACATTAAGTTGTTCTAGAACTGAGATGGTTTTCGTTGCCTTTTAGTTTTCAAGTCTGTGGTGCTGTATCTGTAAAGTTCCTTGCTGAAGTTATTTTTGACCTCTTTTTCTTGTGTTAAATTGATATTTTCCCAGGAGAAGTAGAAGTTGGGTGAAGTAGATCCAGTCTTCATCCATGTCCTTATCGTCAAAGCATAATATAAAGTTAGTTTTCTGTCATATGAGTTGTTGAACATCTGTCCAGAATGCCTTTGTATGATCACATTGATAGAATAAATGAGAGCTTGTTTCCATGTTAACAAAATGCATTATGATTGATTTTATATTAAACCTCTTTAACTTTATTTGTCATGCAGAATTTTTCCCCATTTAACCAAACTTGTTTCCAATTTCTCCAAATGTGGGGGACCAAAAACAATCTACCAAGAGGTAAAGTAATCTTTTGCAGACATGATCTTATAAGTTTGTTGGAACAGCCGTCCTACCTATTATACTGTACATTCATGAATGTACAGTATAATAGGTAGGACGGCTGTTCCAACAAACTTATAAGATCATGTCTGCAAAAGATTACTTTACCTCTTGGTAGATTGTTTTTGGTCCCCCACATTTGGAGAAATTGGAAACAAGTTTGGTTAAATGGGGAAAAATTCTGCATGACAAATAAAGTTAAAGAGGTTTAATATAAAATCAATCATAATGCATTTTGTTAACATGGAAACAAGCTCTCATTTATTCTATCAATGTGATCATACAAAGGCATTCTGGACAGATGTTCAACAACTCATATGACAGAAAACTAACTTTATATTATGCTTTGACGATAAGGACATGGATGAAGACTGGATCTACTTCACCCAACTTCTACTTCTCCTGGGAAAATATCAATTTAACACAAGAAAAAGAGGTCAAAAATAACTTCAGCAAGGAACTTTACAGATACAGCACCACAGACTTGAAAACTAAAAGGCAACGAAAACCATCTCAGTTCTAGAACAACTTAATGTGAATTTATTTATATAATCTGTAAATAGATTGTTTTCTATCTTTTTAGACTTGTTTACCTTTTGTACCATTTTATAACTGTAAAGGCTACTATTACTTTTATACCTGCCAATGGCAGACTAAAAAATAAAATGAATAAAAATAGGTCCCAGGCACCAATGAGTGCAGCTGTAGCGCCCCCTGGTGTTTCTGTGTGTTCATTACGTCAGCAGCTCACGTTCTTAAAGATTCAGACGTCTGGTCCTGAGCACGCGCGGTTAGTCCTGGTGGTCTCGTTTCTGGGACCAGCCGTGATGTTCCTGGGACAACAGACCACCTCTATGGTCCTGATTCATGGAGAACAGCCGTGAAGCTCCTGCCCGCGCCCGCCTGGTGTAGGCGATTTTCGCGCGTGCACGCGCATGTTTTTCAACGCGGAGTCCGTGTGAACGCGCGCGCCTGCTTTATTTTTAGCCCGGAGCAGCTGGAGGAGGCTGCTGAGAGATGCTGAAGCTGCTCACGAGGACCACACATCTCAGCTCTGAGGACATCCTGAGGCGGTCACGAGGTCCACGCGGCCCCCGGCGCGGGTTCTGTTCGGGACGTGGAGGCTGGGAGGAGGTGAGGCTCCATCTTTGGATCGGCGGCCCGGGCGGTTCTCCCTGAGACCTGGTATTATGCAGGAAGCGGGGGGGTCCGGACGGATTCAAGGGGAACACGGTACCGGTTCTGACCACGTCCTGCAGACTGGCAGGTGAGTACAGGTGCGACCCGCAGAGGGACAACCGTTTCCGGTTCTGTGGGTTTGGACTCGGTGGTGATGCAGAACCTTTCACTGTTTAACCAGGGCCGCACCACGGAGGGGGGCAGGGGGTGGCGAGGCCTCCTACACATTTGCTGTTCTCCTCCCTCCCGGCCCCCATTGGACCAAGTCTTGTCCTCCTGAGTCTCTATTTAACTGTTTAGTTTAGTAAAACATTTTTTTAATCCTTTAAGTAGTTAGAAAATAAAAAAATATTTCAAATAAAAATAAAACCATAAAACAAGGCCTTAAACTACACAGGCGTGTAAAAATTATACCTCCGTTCCTTTTCATTCTGACCCCCGCACTGAGTCACCCCTTTAGAAGGTTCGAACCCAAGATTACAGACAGTTACCAAGGTCCTTTTTTTAATTTATTTTTACACAAATAACAAAATAAGAGGGTCTGATGTAAAGCATGATGTCAATGTCATCGACATATAAAGAAACTTTGTGCTCTGTGCCAAATGGATTCATCCCTTCAATGATGGAGTTCTGCTGTAAAGATACAGCCAGTAGTTTTAGCACTAACGCAACAGACCTGACCTCCATTGTTAAAACAAAAACAGCTGCAAAACGTACAGGACTCGAGGAGCAGAACCAGAACACAGCACGGACCCAGTCCAGACAGAGGCTGATGAACGAGTGAAGACACCTGAGCTCAACGGGGAGCAGGTGAGAGTGGGCGGGGCACGAGCACACAAACTGACGGCGCAGAGGAAAACTGGAATAAAAAAACAGATTCTGCTGCTTCGATCGTCTCATGACCCGAAACCTTGTTGTTGTAAACAAAACTCATCTACCGATGAAGAGATTGGCTGTTTGTTGTCACATGACCCCAGCGTGCCTTCTACATGAGCCTGGATGTGTTGGGTGAACTGGACCAGCGTGGAACCACGGAGAAGATGTCCCGGTGGAAAAGTAAAGAGTACGCGTCAGACAACGGCCGAGAGTAAATATTCAACTGAAGCTGCGCCGTAGAAAGACACCAGAAGTTTACAGTTTCAGTTATTTTTACCTTCTTTACTCAACAGATGTGAACGTATGGACCAGCGCATCCAGATGTTCAGCTCCTCCATGGACGTCTCCTCTGTCGGACACTTGTCACAGATAAACACGTTTCATCACAATATGAGGAAAAGTTCAGATGATTTATGAACTCCTTTTTAGACGATGTCGCAATGAATGTAGAAAAAAAAAAGCTGAAATTTGCCGCAAAAAAGCTGAAATCAGCAGAAAGAAGCTAAAAGGAGCTCTGGGGAGCAGAAAGAAGCTGAAACGAGCCGGAAAAGGTTTTAAACAGCACAACGGGTGTGAAGGACGTGAAGAGAGCTCCGTTTATTTTCAATGGGAACAACATGGCCGACAAAGATAAATATTTAAACAGCAAAAACTTAAATGGCTGAAGTCAGAGCAAGAATGTTGTGAACGAGCCGAACGTTTTGAGACGTGAAAATGTTGAAGTAGAACAAAAGTTGCAGAACGAGTTGCGTTCTGAAAAACAAATCTAAGTAGTTGTAAAGATTTATTGTCATCCATTTTTCTTTTGTAAGTTTTTCTTCATTTTTCTCATCCCGCAGTTTTTTTTTTTTTAGCTATTTCAACAAATAATAAATCAAAACGTTCGGCTCTTTCAGGACAATCCTGCTGTGACTTTTGGTTTTGGTGCAACTTTAGCTTTTTGAAACATTTAGCCTTTTTCTGTTCTGCTAATTTATGCTTGTTCTTGCATTTCAGCAACATTTCAGCATGTTTTTTTTTTTTCAGCTAATTTCAGCTGTTTTTCCAGCAAGTTCTTCTGCATAAGCATTCACATGCATTTTAGCAGGACATGCTATTTCTCTCATTTAAAATGAAAGAGAATGAGCTTCAGGGAGCCATTTTAGCTTTGAAAGACTCTCCTGTTAACAAGTTCATGTCCGACATCAGAATACAGCAGATACTCCAGTCTACGTTGGGGGTCGAGGTGTTTGTAGGTGGACTGTGTGATGTAGAGTGAAAAATCTGTCTGTGAATAATCAATTCCTCTCAGCCTAGTAACTCTGCCTAAAATAGCCTCTCCATTACGGGACTGTGGTGTTTTTCTGTGTGGTATTTCACTTCCCCAGAGGGAAAACGTCTCATCTGGTGTAGCATCACTGAGCGTATGAATATGTGCTCATGCATGCATCTCTAAACCTGCAGTGACCCTCCCCCCACTCCAGACTGCATTTTTAAAGCTCAGACTGAATGTTATAATCCTCTAATTGCAAGCTCTTTCTACAGTTTTGTTCACTTGTGTTTATCCCATCTCTTCACCCCCCCACCCCCTGTCTCTCCTCCTGCAGTTCTTGCCAACTATGGTTGACCCCTCGGATGCAGAAGAGCAGACTAAGTGTAAAGGCGCACACCTCGACACACCGGCTGTGGCCACTGAAGACCCTCGACTGCCAGAACAGGCTGATGGCGCGACGACGGAGGAGGAAGGGGATGCCGAGTTCGAGACACCACCCACTGGCAGCTCTGAGCCAAGCCCCTGCCACACGGCGTCGCCAGCGATTTCACCGGTCATGGTACAGGTGCCAGCACCTCCAAAACCACAGACTCAAACTGATACAGACTCACCCCCCAAAATGCACCTGGATCTGTACAACTTTGACTCGCCTGCTGCAGAGGGCAGCCGCTACGTGCTGACGAGCCCCCGCTCTCTGGAGGCATGTGCTCGATGTGGGGTCAAACCTGTGGAGCTGCTTCCCCGCCCCCTCACCGACTTCATCCGAGATGCGCCAGGCCGCTCCATGCGCGTCGCCACTGGTCTGTTTGAGGTCTACGAGAAGGACCGACATTCCAAACTGAGGCAGTGCAGGGAAGAGAGGGAGAGGATCGTCAGAGAGGAGAAAAGAAGGATTCTGCAGGCGGCAGTCAACAGCAGCGCATCTTCAACCTCTGTGGAGAAAGCCACAGTGGCCTTCAGTCTACCACCTAAATCTGGGGCAGCAGCACCCAGCTCAGTCCCTGATGGAGGAGTTTCCTCTAAAGCCACAGTTTCAGGTCCAACTCTTAACACCTCCGCCAAATCTGCCCCATTTTCTAAATCAGGCTCTGTCACCTCTACGCCAGTTTCCAAGGGTGGACTTCAAGGGTCTGCCAAACCTCCAAAGACACATGAACAGAAGAAGAGCCTGCGGTCGCTCTCATCAGGACCGCCGCCAGTGGTAAGGAAGGGCTCTGGTGGAAAGTCCTCAAACACATTCCCCAGATCAACACCAAAACCTCCTTCCTTCCCCCGAGCCAACTCCACATTAACGTCATCGGTGTCAACACCAAAACCGCCTTCCTTCCCCCGAGCCAACTCCACATTAACGTCAACGATGTCAAAGCCGGCAGTCCAGAGCCCCAGCACGCCTCTCAACGGGATATCCAGAGGCCCCTTCTCACAGCACAATGGACATCTTGGAGTTCATTTAAAGACTCGAGGAAAAAGCCATTCCCTTGAGTCTTTGCAGCGAAGGATGGATCCCGTCTGCCCCTCGACCTCTACAACCACGACTACATGCACTTCATCGGAGTCAGGCGCTTCCTCCTCTTACAGCTGGGATGGTGCTCGAGATCACTGGGCGAAGTTCTCCAGTCCTCGAGCTCGCACCCTGGCCACTTTCAACTCTCTGATGGGCCGAAGTCTCAGCCTGGGGGACCTGAGTCACTCCCCTCAGACCACACAGAAGGTGGAGCGCATCGTGAAAGAGGTGAGACGTCGAGGCTTGAAGGCCGTCTCTGAGCGAGACCGTAAGATCGCCGCCTTGATGCTTGCCAGGTATCAGGAAGAAGATATCATGAGTCAGACCCGCTACGTGGCTCACCTTCAGTGGGACAGCGAGCGCAGGATGGAGGAGCTGCGACGGGAGCAGGAGGACAGGGAGAAGCAGCGGGCGGTGCTTCAGTGTCAGCGCGTGTGGCAGACCCAGGTGTCCATACGTCAGCAGAAGCTCAGTCTGCAGGAGCAGGAATGTGCTGCTGCCAAACTGCGGCAGGCGGAGGAGCACGAGGAGAAATGGAGGGAGCTCGCCGTGCAGCAGGAGCGCAGCCGTCTTCTGAGGTTACAGCAGGCGGCGCGAGAGGAGAAGCACAAAAAAGCTCTTCAAGAACAGAACCTGAAGGCCTTGGAGGAAGAGAGGGCCGCGGTGTTGGAGCAGGAGAGGCTGCTGCTGAAGGAGAAGCTCACCATGGCTGAGCTGAAGAGGCAGGAGAAGGAGCACCAAGCCCAGGAGGAGAGACGAGGTCTGAACAAAGCTGAGAAAAGACGCCACGCCGCCCTGATCCAAGAAATCGCCCGCAGAGAGCAGGAGGAGCGCGACGAAGCCTGGAGGGCAGCGGAGGAGAAGCTGAGCCGCTCTCTTGACAACTATGAGCAGATTGTTGAGCGTCGAGGGCAGGAGCTGAAGGAAAAGGCCAAGCGAGAGGAGAGTCAGATCCAGAGAGCTCGCAAAGCGGCAGAAAGGCGCGAGAGGCAGCAGCAGCAGCTGCTGGAGATCCGCGTCATGGAGGCGGAGAAACGAGCCCAGCAGGCGGCTTTGGCGGCCGAGGAGAAGGCCAAGGAGAAGGCCAAGCGAGCCGTTCAGAGCCGGCAGGAGAAGGAAAGACTCCAGAAGCTGAACCGGCAGCGCGTGGAGGAGGAGGAGAGGCTGAGGCGTCTGGAGCTGCTGCAGTCCATCGAGAGGAAGCTGGAGAAGAGCGAGCAGATCTTCAGAGAGAAGAAGGCGGTCCTGGAGAGCGCTCGCTCCGTGGCTCGAGCCTCCTTTCACGTCAGAGACAAAGTGCGGGAGGAGACCAACATGCGCACGTTTGATAAGATGGCCCTGGAGGCTCAGCTCAAAGCCAGTCTGGACGAGAAATAAACCCATCCCTTGACCTTCAGCAGGTTCCTCTCCTTCCTTTAGTGTTATGTTTACCATAAATATCAAGAACTTATCTCATCTCTACCATCGTCATGGACCCACATCAAAGCAAACAATCAGTTTGATTCATGGAAGTATTAAAGAATAAAACATATCTGAAGCCCGTGGTCCTGATGTGGGACAACTGGATGTTTTTAGCGGGAACACGACTCCTCCAACCTTCATTTGTTTGCTTCAGAGTTTTCAGCCACCAGACATAAAGCTGTGCTGGAATGAAAAGAGTCACGTGACTCTGGAAGCACAACTCTGACGACGACAGAGGATTTTCAATGGAGCACTCCCGTATGGGGAAATGTAAATGGTTCCAGGTCGCCAAAGCAAATGTCATCCCTTTTTTTAGAACTCAGCCATTGGAAACAGAAAGCTCGGGGCTGGAGACGTGTCAGTGCAGGGAGGAGCAGAGGAGTCCTGCCTCTGCTCCTCTTCTTCACCTGGAATACAGCCGACAGTGACTCGATGCTTGGCTCACCCAACGTCACTGGTCCCAGAACAGCAGGTATGTGTTTCTGTCACCTCTTACACAATCCCCTCTTTTACCCACGAGTGAATCTAGGAACAGTTTGTAAAGACTCATTGGACAGTCGGGTGTGTGAGACACATGAAGGGGGATTTGTCCACAATGTTCATGGATAGATGGGTGGATAGATGGATGGATAGATACATAGATAGATAGATGAATACTGTAGATGGATACATGGATAGCTACATAGATACATGGATAGATGGATGGATAGATACTTAGATACATGGATAAATGGATGGATAGATACTTAGATGCATGGATAGATGGATGGATAGATACATGGATAGATGATAGATGGATAGATACTTAGATGCATGGATAGATGGATAGATAGATACATGGATAGATGATAGATGGATGGATACTTAGATACATGGATAGATAGATGGATAGCTACATAGATACATGGATAGATGGATAGATACATAGATAGCTACATAGATACATGGATAGATAGCTAGGTACATGGATATATGCATAGATATATGGATAGATAGACACATACATAGATAGATCAATATACTTTATTAATCCCTGGGGGGAAATTCGAGGCATCCAGTAACATTTACTAACTATACAAAAAAAAAAAAACATGAAATAATCCAAAAACAGAAGCAGAATGAACAAATTTAGAAAAAGACAATACATGCACATGGTGGTAGGGAGTACTACATTCACGATTAACCTATATACTGTATTTGTACACATACATACACATATACATGTACAGGTATATACATATGCATATGTCCATGTAAATATACATACACATACTTAAGTGCCGCAGCTTTAAAAAGCTCCATTTTTACTGTACAGGGAGGTACCGTAGCTTGATGTCGTGAGGGACAAAGGATTTCTTGAATCTGTCCGTGGAGGTGGATGGAGGTGCAGGACTGATGGCGCAGCTCTAGTGATGTGAACGAGAGAAATCATGAGTCTCAGACAACTGGACTCTGCTTTCTTATTGTTCCCCTCAGATTCAGACTCTCCTGTTTTGCTTGTCCTCTGAGACAAAGAGCAGGCAGAGGAGCGCAGCAGTTTAATATTTAAAAATGTGCCCAGGAAGGGAGGGGGTGGTGCTCTTGGCAAGTCACATGATACGGCCTTTGTCGTATGTCATGACTTTAGACTGCTTATTGTTTAAAATTGAACAAATCTTTAAAACGAACGGATCCACAAGACACAGTTCCCTTCAAACCCCATCTCCAGGCAGCTCATCGGGGGCCGACGTTAGAATAAGTCATCTTTATTGTCACTGCTGGGCTCGTGTTGCAGACGGTCTGGAGTCTCGTAGGTCTGACCACTGTGACGTAAACCTGATGCAGCACAAGACCAGCAAGCTTCTGGCTGACTGAGCACTGACCCCCCCAGATAACGAAGGCGCCGGACACACTGAGACAGCAGAGCTGCACTGCAGAGCTGCAGCTTCCAGACTGAATGTTGGCGTCAGAGTAGAAACATATTCAGATTTATCAAACTGTGCACGCATGCTTCTGTGCACGTGCTGCCAACGTGCGTTCTACTACACACACACACACACACACACACACACACACACACACACACACACACACACACACACACACACACACACA
>JARVLU010000624.1:23471894-23487287 GCA_031762415.1 Simpsonichthys santanae | reverse complement strand
CCCCCCCCCCCCCCCAGCGCTGATAAATGTTGAGGATAAACTGGCTTAATGCTTGTTTCTTAGCTGCTGAACGTTGCCGTCATGGAGCGTGCGTCTACATCAGTGTCCTCTGTCCATGTGCAGCTTGTGCTTGAGGACATCGAGACGCCGATGGAGACCTCATTTTCAAATTTAGTGAAAATTACAGCCCGTAAAACATGTGGAATTTATGAAATGACATCCAGATGATACTTTAAAGAGAGGGGTCTTTCTATGTGACCTGGGATTGTCCCCACTTCTCCCCCCCGTCTGTCTTTCATTCAACGCTGTCTTTCTGTCTGGTTGCACGTGACACCAAGTTCTGGCATGGAGTCCAGCACCGTTCAGAGCTGCGGTGCCGAAAGAAGCGTTCACGCAGGGCAATTATGCAAATGTGGCAGCACATCTGGACCAACATACCAAAAAGCAAGCCTCAGGTTTAATAAAAGACAAATGCACTTTTTCTCCTTGCAACAAGAAAGAAGGGAAATGTTTATTTTGCTAAGCTCTCAGTGAAGGGGACACCAAGTAATATTTATCAGATGATTTACTTAGTTTGTTGTGTCTCAACAGCTGAGGGCTGAACCCGTTCATTACAAAACATTTTATCACATAAAACACACATTTGCCTTCTAAGATTTTATTACAGAATTAAAATAAATTTAAATGAAATCAACAAACAAAAAAAATTAACCCAATAAATTAACATTAAGTATTTTGGAAAAATCAGATTTATATATAGTTTTGTTTATTCTAGGGGTCTAAAACCTTTTTCATTGCTCACTACCGTATTTTTCAGACTATAAGGTGCAATTAAAATCCTTTAATTGTCTCAAAAATTCACAGTGATCCTTATAATCTATGTATTAATTCTGGTTGCACTTACTGACTTTAAACCTATTTTATGTGATTATTTTGAATGAGTTGAATAAAGTTTGACTTATCTGTTTTGTTTTGTTTAATGCGCCTTATAGTCTGAAAAATACGGTAAATAAAATGTGTCCAGAGCCATGAAACCTGCTTCAACTGATGGCCCATGGGCCAATTTGAGTCTATTGGAGGGGGGGCTTTTCTGGCCAGGTGGGATAATATTACATAACTAAAATTATATAATGAATTGATATTTTTACATTTTAAGATGAAAGAAAAATCACATGTAAGGAAATAGTTTTAACAGATTTTTATAAAAATTAAAACACTGAACTCTGCCGTTCTTATCTGTTGAAAAGTTTAAGTATCCCACGTTAAAGTAATAAAGTCTGCATAAAACAGGCCGTTTTGTTGGATTTGTAGTTGTGACTTATTGAAATTTTAAATGAAAAACTATATTTTTTATTGTGTGAATGTTTATGTTCATCACTCTGTGATCCATTTTTCTTCTGTTCATTTTTCAGCTTCTTTCTTGTTTTCAGCTATTCCAACAAATCATAAATCAAAATGTTTGGCTCTTTCAGGACAATTAGCTGCTTTAAGCTTTTTGCCAGCATTTTGCTTTCTTATAACTGTGCCTTTGCTACTTTTAGATAACCTAGGCACCATTCGGCACTTCTGACTTTTAGCTTGCCTTTTAGCTTTTAGCTACAGTTCTGCCACTTCTAGTATTTTGCTTTTTAGCTGCTTTGTACGGTGTTCATTTAATGCTTCAATACTTTGTTTTGCCTTTTATCATTTAACTGTCCATTTAGTTTCAGTTTTAGCTAGAATTGTATTTTAGCTGTTTTTTTTTTAATGCATTTGTTAATCAGATTGGGGAAGTGGTGGCGCAGAGGCTGGAGAAGATGGCCCTGTGATCGGAAAGTTGCAGGATCAACTCCCGGTACCGTCAACATCAAAATGTGGGTGGAAAAGGTGAAACACCCACACCTGCCTCAGGACCCCTGAGCAAGGCCCTTAACCCCCACCATCCGCTCCTCAAACAGGTCTCTTGTGACTCAATGAGACTACCTGTATGAATAAAGAGTAAATGGAAAACAAAAAACTAGCACTTTGATCTGTTTAGCATTTAACAAATGTTCTGCTTTAGTAGTTTTAATAGCTCCAGTTCAGCTTCTGCAGATTTCAGCTGTCATTCAACACAGAAGCTCCGCCCACAGACGGTTCGGTTGGCTCTGTGCGCCAAGTGACCAGAGGTGGGCGGAGCTTACTCTCCAGCCCTGCTGCCATTGGTCCGCTGCCGTGTCAGTCAACTATCTGCGCTTTAAATGAAGCGGATTCGGCTCCGGGAGTCAGTCGAGTTGGATCTCCCGCCGTCTGACATCACCATGGTCTCGGTCCAGTCCTGATGTTCGGTACCGGACGGGCAGAATGTGAATAGAAACACAAAACATTAAGAAAGAGAGAAAACTTTTTTATTATTTTTGAAAACGCGTCGGGTTTTGTTTTAAATCTTCCTCCTGGTTCGGACCCGGTTCTGTCAGACCCACCGGCTGTGGTCAACATGTTCCTGTCAGGCAGCTCTGTGGGCACCTTGTTCTGGGTTTGGACCCCCCTCGTCCTGTGTCACCTGGCCCAGGTGTCGGCGCAGAAGTCTGGTTCCCGGGTGAGTGGATCCTGTTCGGTACCGACGGTCCGCGGGTGGTTCTGTCAGCCGGGCCCGAGCGGGCCAGCTGCAGGACTCTGGTCTGTGACAACAAAACTTGTTGTCAGTGTCAACTGGCGGCTCTGTTAGCAAAATATCTCATCACAACTCTGTCTACAGCTGAGGAACATTTCAGCTGGTGGACCCACAGCTGAAGACCCTGAGTCCATCAGTTCAGATGTAGCTGAAGTTTGGAGTGGTAGTAGCTGATAGTCGCTGAAGACTTTAGCTGTTTGATGTTCTGAAAGTTCTGGTGGTTGTTCCACGCCGGTTGTCCATCCAGTCACAACCTGGGCTCAAACCTGCAGCCTGAAGATTATGAGACGGCAACACTGACCGCTGATCCACCACAACCGTTTGAAGACTTCGGTTGGTTGGATCTTAATTTAATGTCATTTATTATATGTGGACAGGAAGTTGGACACGCGCAGTGTGTTGCTTGGTTTGGAGCAAGGCTGTCCTGCTTTACAACACCTGTCCTGTGTGTCTTGTGTGTCCCTTGTCTCACCTGTTCGGTTCCTGTAAGAAGGATTCACAGCACCTTCCAGGCACAAGAGGCGATCTGTCGTTCAGCTCAGTGACCTTTGAGGTCATGGATGAAGATGACTTGCAGTGGAGACAGTCTGTCTGTGTCCAACTGATACTTTACAACCTAAACTTTACTAAACTAAACTTTACAAACTAATTTTTACAACCTAAACTTTACTAAACTAAACTTTACAACCTAAACTTTACTAAACTAAACTTTTACAAAACTACAACTTTTACAAAACTACAAGTTTTACAAAACTATAACTTATACAAAACTACAACTTTTGTAAACTGAACCTTGATATTGTGACATGAAGGTGAAACATTTGACCTGTTTTGCTGCTAAATGTTTTTCAGACTTTAGCAACATCAGCCGAAGCTCTGTTTGTCAGTGTGTTTTTATTCATGTTCAGGTTTTCAGCCTGACAGAACCAGCAGCTATAGAGACGAACTAAATGACAAACTCGTTGAAAATTACATTTCTGTAATTCGGTACCGGTTCGGTACCGAACAGGATCCACTATCAAAAATGCAGTGTTGAAGAACTTGCTGAAAAACAGCTGCAGTTAGTTAAAAACATGCTGAAATAGAAGAACAAGCCTGAATTAGCAGAAGAAAACAGAACATAGATTTGCTGAATTATGTTTAAATGAGCAGAAATGAGAACAAAAGTTAGGAAAGTAGCTAAAAAAAAATGCTGAAATTAGCAACAACAACAATAAAAGCTGAAAAGGCTGAAGTTTATACTGCCAGAAAGAAGTGGAAAGAGCTGAAATGAGATAAAAACGTGGAATTGCTGAAAAAGCTAAAAATGGCATAAAACAGCTAAATAGTAGCTGAAATAACTGAAACTAGCAAAAATAAGCTGAAAGGAGCATTACAAGCTCAAATTAGTAGACATAATTTAATTAAGCTGAAAGTAGCAGAAGTTACAAAGAAAAACTTGAATTTATCTGAAAACTGCTGAAATTAGCTAAAAATGTAGCTGAAAATGTAGAACAAGCTTAAATCAGCAGAAGAAAGCAGAAAGAACATGTTTGCCAATTAGGCTGAAAGAAGCAGAAATAAGCACAAAAGTGGAAATTATCAGGAAAAAGCTGAAATTGGCAACAAACAAAACAAAACAAAAAAAAAAGCTGAAAAATAGCTAAAAAAGCAGAAAGAAGCTGAAATTACAAGAAGGAAGTGAAGCGAGCAAATTTTTGCTGAATTAGACTAAATTTTTTTTAAATGAATGCAATAATTGTGGAATTAGCTGAAAAAGCTTAAATTAGCATAAAACAGCTAAATAGTAGCTGAAATAGCAGAAAAAAGCTGAACCGTGCAGAAAATGACTGAAAGGAGCATAACAAGATGAAATTAGCAGAAATAAGTTAGAAGCAGCACAAACATGTTATAGTTGGCAGAAAGAATCTAAAATGAGTAAAAAACAGCTGAAATAAGCTGAAAGTAGCTGAAATAAAGTTTACATTTGCACCAGGAAGCTGAAAGAAGCTGAAGCAGAACAAAATGTGAAAGGAGCAATAAAAGCTTGTAAACAGATCTAAAGATCTGAAGGATGTAAAATGAGCTCAATTCATTTTCTATGAGAGAAAATGACAGAAAAGGCTAAATTTTTCAAAAAGCTAAAGTTGCACCATTACTTAAAGTCACAGCAGGATTGTCCTGAAAGAGCCGAACGTTTTGATTCATGATTTGTTGAAATGGTTTGTAAACTGTGTAACAACAAATGTGCTGAAAAACATGGCTGAAAATGGATCAGAGCAGAGTGAACGCTTCATAAACATTCACACATTAATGGAAGATTTTTTCAGATGTTTAGAAACAGCTTTTGGAAGGGAGCGCTCAGTGTTTAAACTCTTATTGTGAAGGATTGAAACCTCTTATTGTGAAGGACTGAAAACTGTCAGCTACAACAACTAATGAACAAATACATTTAGGGTTTAGGAGCTCCGATGGCTTCACTTCCTCTGGAATAAACTTAAAAAATCACCCTTTTAATCAATAAATTTACTTTTCCAGTTTTAGTATTTAACTTTTTTCTCCAACGTTTCAACTTTCATATAGAAGCTTGAAAACCACGTGCACCAATTTAGAAAAAGAATAAAAAACAATTCTTGCATCATTGAGGTGCAGGCCCTACGCTTCATCTCGTGATCATGTGACCCTGATCTCAACTGAGCCAGTGTAGAAAACGGATGGACGGACGTTATAATGGTGTCTTGACTGTCCACAGTCCAGAAGACGTCTGATGTGTGAAAAGAATCTGAACACGGAAACGTTTTATTGAGTGATTTTTGTTTTATGACTCAATCTGTCCAAAAACAAAAACAAAACTATTGTAACTTCACAGTAACAGCAGCTGGACATCTGATCATCCACCACTGCAGGTTAGCTCATGATCAACCTGACATGACTCTTATCTGTTCACAAGCTCTTAAGCAGAAGTGGGCAACACATGGCCCGCGGGCCAAAAGTGGCCCCTGAACACTCTCTACGGCCCCAGTATCCTTAATTGAAAAGAAAACTTTTTTATTTTTATTTTTTTTATCTTTTATTCATTTCAAATAAAATAATACAACAAATGAAATAACACAATTACACAAGCCTTGCATAAAAAAAAAAAATTAAAATGAATGGTGGCAGAATGAAGAAAAATAAATCTTATTTGTTTTTCTGCCCCCTTAATACAGAACAATTAATTCAAGCAAATTCCATATAATTATAATCATTGTTTGCATACAGAATAATGTTATTAAGTCAAACTCCTTCAATAAGCACTGTAAAAGACAGTAGAAACTCAGTATTGGAAAAAAAAAAAAAGGACAAAAAAAGGAAAAGGAGTGATGCATGTATTTATGAAATTAGACACTATTTACTTACCTGAACTTACTTTAAAGTAAGTTGATGAAAACCTGCATTTTATCAATGAAATTCAAGGATAAACGCATCAAAAACCTTCTAAAACCATCTTTTTAGTCCACTTTATTTTGTTTTAATTTTTTTTATTTTACATATTTAAGCTAACAAAGATATTTTCATCCTAAAGATTATTGCGGAGACACATTTTTGTCATGTGAACTATACAACGAGAATAAAGGCTGAAAACTTTCCTGATACGTTTTAAAGAAGAAGTTTCTAATTCTCTTTGAGGACCTTTTGAGTTCTTTCAATATCTTGATTTGGGCCTTTGGGTAAAAAAAAGTTGGCCACCACTTAAAGAGGATTATTTTCTATTTATTTCCAGACCACACCGGAGGCTCTGGTTCTGTTTGTCTCTAAATCTCAGTGGTTGCACAACGACGCTTTAGTTTCACTTCTTTTACGAGCGGTGGAAAGAGTGCAGCCAGGTTTGGGTTCTGGCTGACGTGCGTCGTCTCGTGCATTTGTGAGTGTTTATAAAATCTTCCTTGCTAAGTGGGAGACTCATCGCTCATCGTTTCCCGCTCGCGATATCTTTACCGAACGCCGTGTTTGGATTCAGGGGGGACGAGTGGAGATCAAGTCCAGGCAACGTTTGGAAAGCTGTGTGAGAAGTGAAGCTCATTAAATAAACTGCAGTTGTCGTTAAAAGCCTCGGCGTTGTCGTTCGGCATCGTCGGTCAAGAAAACATTTATGGCCTCGTGAGCAGTCCTCGGGCTCTCTGACTGATGATTATCACAGATTACCACCGTCTGCTGCTTGATGTTTGTAATCCTAATCATCTGAGGACGACAGCAACAAGTTGTCCCTCACATGTGGACGTAATGTACAATATTTTACATCAAGTATCTTCCAAACCAGTGAGGGCACCTGTAGGTGTGCTTGTTGTGCGCCACTGAAACATGAAAGTGGACATTGAGTGTATGTGGTGGCGTACATTGCTATCCTTATAGCATTGTTGTAAGGATAGCAATGCTAGGCCTTTGCTTGGTTTTGATTTTGGACGGCTGGACTAGTTATTAACCCCAGGCTATTATTGTCCCAGCAGAAGACGAACTGTTTTCCCTCAGAACGGAGGTCTGCAACCTTTACGACCAATAGAGACATTTCTGCCCCTTCGGTCACTAAATGAAACGTGCCCGGAGCCACAAAACCTGCTACAACTATGATTCTCAACTGGTGGCCCGTGGACCACTTTGTTTGTTGGAGGACACTTGTCTGGTAAAGCTGATATATCTAATGATTTTTACCATTTGTTGATGTTTCTAGGCCCGTCGACTCGCCATAAATCAAGTAATCGCATGATAAATGAAAATTATCGACTTCATTTTCATTTATCGGCTTTATCGTTTCTTCATCTCTGCTGAAGACACTGGATGACAAAAGGTGTTCTTCACTGACCCCTCCCTTTCTCTTTTCTTTTTAAAATCTGTTTTAACCGTCCAAAATTGCATTTTTATATCGTTAAAAGCAGCTAAGATGCGAAGCTAAGCTACGAGCTAAGCTAACAAGCCAACCTCCGGGGGGGAACTTCCATCTTGTCAAAGCTGCAGATCTTGTTTACTGATTTTATTTTTAAAAATTTATTAAAAGCTTTATGTGAAAAATGCTATGCTAAAGAGCTCAAACCACACTGAGCATCCACCATTTTGAGAACTGAAAACCAGGAAGGAGAGACAGCCCATGTCACGTCAAGGGGCCTCCCTCCCATTTTTCTTACAGCCAAGCTGATCCCTCCCTCACTATCCATCCTTCGGTTCAGTCTTATACTGCCATCCAGTGGTCAAAAAATGTGATACACACAAATTAACCAACATGTCATCTTAAATTTGACAATAATTACTACCGGTAATTATTGTCAAATTTCAAACAATATTATCGTTAATCGCAATAATTTCTGAGACAATTAATCGCACAGCAAAATGTGTAATTGTGACAAGCCTAGATATTTCTACATTTTAAGACAAAATAAAAGGCAAGATTCTTGTAAAGAAGGAAAAATATGTTATTGCCCAAGTTTTAAATAACTAAAACAATGACCTGTGCAGGTCTATGCAATTTATTTTTAATTGTTGAAAAATTAAGTGTCCTACGTAGAAGAAATAAATTGCAGTATAAAGTGAAAGTGAATATGCTTTACTCATTGTACTGGTTCTAGTATTCACATACAGTATATGCAAAGGAAATTACAGAAAAACTGCTAAAACTGTTTGTCGCTGTAAGAACCAATAAAATTCAGTTTAAAGTTAGTTTTGATCAAGGCTTGAAAGAGCCGCCGCAGAGGGACCAAAGAGCTGCATGTGGCTCCAGAGCTGCAGGTTGCAGATCCCTGCCTTAGAAAAGCCGCCCCTAGCTGATTTCTGTCAGACCCAGCTGCATCAGACAGGAGTTTGTTTAATCTCTTTGCGTTGCCAGGTGTGGGGTGTTTACCACATCAGGACTGTTTGACTGTGCTGGGTAAACAAGAAACAAACATGTCGAGTACTCGTGTTTCTTTTCAACAGGTAGCAAATATATCCTTTCTCATTAACAAACTTTCTGTGGTTCCCAAGCCTGGTCCCTGAGGAACACCACCCTGCATGTTTCAGTTGTTTCCCTGCTCCACCACACCTGGTTCAGTGATTTAATGACTTCATCAAGTTCTGCAGAAGCCTGTTAATCACAGATTTATTAAAATCAGGAAAAGAACTAAAATGTGCAGGATGGTGTTCCTCAAGGACATGGCTTTGGAACCACTGCATTAGATATCGTCAAGCTCAACTTTATGTCTGTAGCTCATTCCCAGAATTCCCTGCTTGTCTTTTATTCTGTCCTTCCATGCTCTCTGGTGCCATCAGTTCAAGTTCTCAGTACTTTTCCTCAGTTGGGTTTCGTCTTGCTACACCCACCTACACCTGTTCCTCTTCATCTCAGCTGCAGCCACTTCCCTCATTAGTCCTTTCATTCCCTCTGTTCTCACTGCTCTTCAGTCTGGCACTGAGTGCTTCATAGCCCTGTTCTGGTTCTCCTCAATGTTCTCCTCTGTCTCCTCAAGTAGTTAATTGCTGTCACGTGTTATTTCATATCATGTCATATTATTGTTGGTACATATCTTAGATTCTTATATACCGTTCATTTTTTATTTATACCTTTTTTTTTATATGTATTGCTTTTTGGGTGTAACTGGACCTTGAGTACACAGTTTCATTCCACCTCATGTACCACACGTGATGCGAATGACCCTCTCCTTGAACCTGATTTGTTTTTCTTATCAAAGTTTTTTTTTAAGTTTATTTTCTGAGTTCTTTATGTTTGTCTGTATTCAGTGCTTACCAACTGTGACCGTACACGTTTACTAATTCTTTCATTTGACTCTGTGTGTAGTGTACTACACTACAACCTGTGTAACACATGTTAGTTATGTGCATTTAAGCTAATACTGTATCGCTATCTGTGAAATACTTATTTATACTAATTCATCCTATTTGCACAGTTATATTCTATCATGTTGTTTGCTGTATTTATTTTGGACCTTGTAAATATTATATAGATTTTCTTCACTTTTTGGAACTTTATTTTGTACCTTTTATGGCATTCTTTAGTTTATTTATTTATTTATTTATTTGTTTGTTTTAGCGGGTTGAAATGGTTCTTCTCATCTTGAACATATCATTGCATTGATGACCTTGTGCGAACCTGCATATGACAAATAAACAAATATAACACATTAAAAGGCATTAATCCATATTTGTCACTTCTGCACAGTCAGGTTGTGGAAGTAACACGTCCAGAAAGAAAAGCCAGACATTTCTCTCCCCAGGTCCTCCTGGGTGTCTCCAAATGAGGGAGGATACTGGTAATCCCTTTGTGTTCTCAGTGTGCTCAGAGGTCTTCTCCCTGTTGAATGTGCCCTAAAACTCTCATAAGGAGGTGCACAGGATACATCCTGAACCTCCTCAGCTGACTCCTTTTTGATGAGGAAACTTTCCTGATCCCATCTCTGCTTTCAGATTCACATTCATGAGTCTGTGGGTGGATCAGGGTGACTCAGAAATGTGGGGGACTTCAACTTTCCAACCAGTGACGTCTCAATCTGGGACTTTATGCTTTATTATAAAAAGCGGTTTCACCCATTAGGTTTGTGAGTCAGGAATGAGGAAGACGGCCAGACTGTTGGACTGGAAGCTGGAGGAGGAGCTAATGGACTTTAAACACTTTGGTTTTCAGTTCTTCGTGTAAACTGCTTTTAATATGAGCTGCACAGTGATGTAGCTGTTAGCACTTTGTTTCTTTGTTCTACAGTCCCAAAAACATGTTGGTTGGGTGAAACTCACATGAACATGTGAAAGTGTGTGCAGTGTTTTGCAGACATGTCGACATGTTTTGTGCAACGCGACGTTTTTGCATTGTGCAAGAACACTGTCCTCCCATTTGTTGCTCACTGAGCAGGAGGAGAGGGGAGCATGTGGCACAGAGCACTGAAAAGGCTCAGTGAAGAGTTTGCACTCACTGGATAAGTGAATGTAATAAACAAGCTCTGCATACAGACAGATTGTTACGGAAGTTTTTAACTGCTGTTTAACGTATCAATGACACATCATGCCCAATGATATGTCATGTATTATTTGGCACTTTTAAGTGGGTATACTGAAATTCTCAAGCTTTTCTATACAGTACTCTGTATACCCGCGTATCGCATAAACTACACCACTGGTTCCGTCCTCCTCTGAGTTTGCAGCTCCATTTTCCTTACACTCAAAAATCGTCTAGTTTTGACTCAAACACATCAAAACTCACTTTTTTCCTTCTTCTTCTTTCGGCTGCGTTAGGGGTCACCACAGCGAACTAAGTCACACGAAGACTTGGCAGTTATTTTTACGCCGTATGTCCTTCCTGCTGCCACCACAGACCACCGAGCTACCACAGCCCTCTGTGTGGAGCAGAGAGCTGCTGTCTAGGACGCCCGGAGGAGCAGATGGTGGGGGTTAAGGGCCTTGATCAAGGGCCCAGAGTGGGATTCATTCAACCTTTTATTTAAGCAGGTCAATCTCACAGAGACATGATGAATGAGGGTGGGAGCAGGTGTGGCTGCTTGACCTACCCCGCCCACATTTTTGATGATGTCTGTACCGGGGCTTGAACTGGCGATCTTCTGATCACAGGCCCACCTTCTCTAACCTCTGCACCACCACTCCCCACATCAAAACTCATTAAACACACTAAACTACACCCCAGCTTGGATTATTTATCACAACTCTGCTCTTACTTGACGTATCAACACGATTTAAAAACCGTTGTACAGTTTAAAGTCTGTACTTTTGATATAAATCAAAATAGAGTCTCAGAGCGACTGAAATCGGTCATGTGACTATCATGCACTGGTGCCTTACTTGACGCCAGTATTTATTGAAAATTTTCTTTTCTAGAACACACACACATAAAAAAACATACAACAAAATCCCCTCCCATACCAGATCAGCTGCACAGACATACAGTATTTTAACATAAGACACAAATGTCTGCCAAGTGTCCCAAAATCTCTGAACTGATGTGCTAAGCTCCTGTACCTGTCATTGCAGTGGCTGATTGGGGACAGAGACAGTCCCTGTGGGACGGTCTGCTCTCGGACTGTGGGGAAGCCGGTGTGTGGTTCGGATGGACGGAGCTATGAAACCAGCTGTGAGCTTCAGAAAGCCCGCTGCAGAGACAAGTCTCTTACACTGGCACACCGAGGCAGGTGTCAAGGTGAGACATGCAAAGATACTTCCTTATGTACAATAGTTAATGTCCTGTCTCTGATTTTGGTGCCTGCTCTGAGGGCTGGAGAGAAACTACATAGTTTATTTTAGTTTTATGCTAAAATCATCTGCTGAAAAGATGTATTAGTGTCCAGAGTATGTCATGGAGATGACTCTGAGACTACCACAAAACAGCTGAGTATATGAACAGTGCCTGAGCTGTGTTGGATCTTATCACCCATTTGTACAGGACACCTTGAATTGGGTTGACTCCAAATGTTAACAAGCTGAATATGTTAATCTAGTGATTATTTTCTGAACGTTTCACTGAAATGCATCCAGTGGTTCATGTGATATTTTGCTAACAAACACAACTGGCTCCATTGTTTACTGGCCAAGTTTGAAACTCCATTTATTGCTCAGAGGATTTCTTGGGAATCAGTCTCCTCTACCACTCCAAATATGTTCTCAGTGTCTGTAAAAGGCTGTCATGGCAATTTATTTTTTAATCACAGCTAAATGTGATGTGGTACTTCACAACACACTCCGAGCGACACATTTAGACTTATGGGATTATGCAAAATGTTGTAAAGTAGTGTATAAAGTTAAATAAATAGTCCTAACCGCACAAAACTTTGACTTTTTTGTCTTTCAGTGAAAACCTTTCAGCTTCCTGCGGCTCCAGCTCCAACTTCTCCACCTGTAGGGAGACATTCAGAGGTCAAAGGTCAGCAGGGGGAAACCTCTAAATCCTAGACACAGGCAGTTTTAATATTATTGAGTGTTGCTGTTTTGTATTTCTACAACTAAATATAAAAAAGCCCAGCCTAATGGGCAAAACGGCATTTTACAGGCTTGTACCCTCATTTTTATTTTCTGACTTTAAATAGTGCAAAGAAATACTTGTATTTTTAAAATCAGGATGGTCCATCGCTGAGAAAATCAACAAAAGGGAAAAGTAAACAAAATATATATATTTTGGATCACAATGTTTGCAGATGACATTGTGATCTGTGGGCTTCATTATGCTCAGAAAAAAACATTGTTCATCTCCAAGCTGCTTCTGGATCTTTGAAACAAGTTGCTGTTGGAGGATGTGTTGATACCACTCCTTATTCACGGCAGTGTTCTTGGGCAAAACTTTCGAGTGAACCCATGCCCCTGGATGAGAAGCAACCCCACGCATGAATGGTCTCAGGATGCTTCACTGTTGGCCTGACACAAGACTCATGGGAGCGCTCGCTTTTCTTGTCCAGACAACCATTTTTCCAAACGTCTCAAACATTCAGAAGGGGGCTTCATGACAAAATATCTTTATCCCAGTCATCTGCAGTCCAATCCCTTAGCTTTGTCAGTGTCAGTCTGTCCTTGATGGTTTTTTTTTTGGAGAGAAGTGGCTTCTTTAATGCCTGTCTTGAGACCAAGCCTTCCTCCAAAAGCCTTCATCTCACTGTGCATTCAGATGCACTCACACCAGGTCTCTGCCATTCCTGAACAAGCTCTGCACTGCTGGTGACCCCATCTCATAACTGCACCCTCTTTAGGAGACGGCCCTGACGCCTCTTGACTTTCTTGGACACCCTCAATACTTCGTCACTATGATTGAACCACTCCCTTCAAAGTTCTTGATGATTTGATAAATGTTTGATAGGGGTGTTGTCCTACAAGCAGCAATTGTCCACACAATTCATCTGATTGTTCTTCACAAGCTAGACCCGATACAAATAGCCAACATAAAGACGTGGGCAGCAAACTTTGTGGAAACCAAAAAATTGTGCCATTCTCAAAATTTTTGACTACCATACAACTATTGTTCTCTTTGAAACCGGCTTCAGAATACTTGTTCTGTTCTTGTCTTCTTCAGCTACTTCTCGTGTCTAGCTAATGTTTAGATCCTTTAGCTTGCAGCTACCTAGCATCAACAGAGCTGAAGATGTTGAGGTTCTCCTCAGGATTGACAAGGATGGATAAGATTAGTAATGAGATCATCAGAGGTACAGCACAAGTTGAACTGGGAGATAAAGTCGGAGAGACCAGACTGAGACGGTTTAGACATGTCCAGAGGAGGGACAGTGGTTTGGACATGTCCAGAGGAGGGACAGTGGTTTGGACCACTGGAAAAAACATACACGCCTTCTAGTAAGAAACTCACTCAGATCACAGGGTTTAATTATTAACAAAACAGTGCTCAGTTTTACTTTTAAATCAGACTAAACGCATCAACTTTGACTGTCGTTACAACAAAGTACAGTTGTCAGAACGTTACTTTGATTTGTTAATTAAATTAGCGTTGTAGACGAGTTAGCTATCGAGACTAGCAACCAACTATGAGGCAACTCAGTTACTTTTAACATAAAAAACAAACAACTGTTGACATGTCACATGTAGCGATGCAAGCTCATCTGTTTATCAAGGACGTTTCAATCTGAAGTGAGGCTTCAGGGGGCGGAACCTATCGTAGTTATCTGTTTTCTGATTGGCTGAGACAATTTGTCAGTTTTCTGTCCACATCCTGGGCTCAAAACTCTTTAATGAAACAGGAAAAAACTCACATATAATCAAAACTTACCAATGAGCAGGGCTTTTTACCTTCATACTGTCGAAGGCCAGCAGATGTGAACCACATGGCAGCCTGCAGGAGTGAACGGTATTTTAATGACTGAGACAACAAACCCATCAGTGGTGTTGGTGTGCATGCAGTGTTTGACACCAGGCTGTCCCTGTCAACACGTTACAGATGCGGGTCAATCAAAGTGTCGTACTGAGAGGAGCGACGCTCTGGAACAGTCGAGGAGGCCTCACGAGTCCATCTTTATCCCAGAATGCAACGGGGATGGAACATATGCCCAGGTGCGTATCGGGTCACACAGTGTGAAATGCACTCATTCTGTCTTTACAAGCCTTTCAGGGCTGGCTGCCAAGAAGCACTTGACCGTGGAGTTCTCCACATGCCGGTTACCAAAACCTATTCCAGATTTAATCCAACGGCATCTTTCTCTTTGCCACTCTCCCATTAATCTCAGGCTGGTGAAAATACAAGCAGCAGTGGTTGTACGCTCAGTCACGCCCATTTCACCCGCTGAAGCTTAAAAGTCCTTTGTAGTGGCCTCAGGTGTCTTTTTATTTTTTTCTCATTTGTTATAGAAATGTTCTTAGAACAGTTACATTGTAGACGTATAACATACAGTCTATGCTTAAACATTGGTCATTTTTTCAGGCTTCTCATCATTCAGTTGTGAAGGTGGTGTATTCTTTCTATAATAAGTCCATGTCCCCCATTTTTCAGTAAATCGCACCTCTTGCAGTCTTGATTTGAGTTGGGGATGCACAATATTGGATTTTTGTCCGATATCCGATATGCCAAAATGTTTAAACTTATTTGGACGATAACTGATACCAATACCAATATTGTTCCTTGACCTACTTACAGAGACTACATATCTTTCTCTGCTGTGGAATTAAAATACAGTATTCTGCATGGAATTAAAATACAGTATTCTGCATGGAATTAAAATACAGTACAGTATTCTGCATGGAATTAAAATACAGTATTCTGCATGGTCTTTGTCAGTTTGTCCTGCTACCAAATGCAGATGCCAAAAAGGGGCTGAAAATGATGTAACACT
>JARVLU010000624.1:23447763-23466795 GCA_031762415.1 Simpsonichthys santanae | reverse complement strand
CTCTTCCAGCTCTTCTGGGAGGACTCCAAGATGTTCCCAGGCCAACTGAGAGACTTAGTCTCTCAGTTGGCCTGGGTCTTCCCTGGGGGGGTCTCCTCCCAGTTGGACATGCACAAAACACCTCCTTAGGGAGGCGCCCAAGAAGCATCCTTACCAGATGCCCAAACCACCTCAACTGGCTCCTCTCGATGTGGAGGAGCAGCGGTTCTACTCCGAATCTCTCCTGATAACTGAGCTTCTCATCCTGTCTCTAAGGGAGAGTCCAGCCACCCTGCAGAGGAAACTCATTTCAACCGCCTGTATCCACCATCTCATTCTTTCGGTCACTACCCAGAGTTTGTGACCATAGGTGAGGGTAGGAACATAGACCGACCAGTAAACAGACTTCCTTTTCACCACAACGGACCGGCACATAGACAGGTGACACATGAGTCTACAGTACTGCAGATGCTGCACCAGTCCATCTGTCAACCTCACGCTCCATTCTTCCCTCACTTGTGAACAAAACCCTGAGATAATTGAACTCCTCCACTTGAGGCAGAACTTCACCCTCAACCCAAAGAGAGCAATCCACCCTTTTCTGACTGAGGACCATTGAAGACCGTTCAAGACGGATGGAAATGGCAAACATCTGTTAACTATAAAGCAAACCAAACAGCTGCAGCTGAGCAGCACAACCCGACCCCCAGCAGCAGCCACCACTCACTGTCCAGACTGCCACAGAACAATTGAGCACCAAATGGCTTGACCAGCCACCTTCACAGCCAGAGATCAACTCCAACCCCAGAAGGACAAGTTGGTCCTCGTCGCCTCAGATGACAACAACACAAAACATTCACTTGTAGATCTTATTAGTCCAGTTTTAGCTAAGTTGTGTGTTCGACCTGAACACACATCTGGACTTTGCTCTGGGCAGATGTCCGTGTGAGAGCAACGTAAAGCAACCATTTCCTAGTTCCCAGAACGCGTTGAGTAAATGAAAGCTCTATTAAACCGTGTCTTGGATGGCCAGGACATGTGACATGTCACAGTACAAGAAAAAGTCAAACATGTGCAGATACATTTGTCAGTTTTAAGTCGATGGAAGACGTTAACTTTCTCAGCCAAAATCAGCAAAACCACATGTTAGTGGTCTTTATGCATCGCCTGACTGAACACATCTGTATCCGTCTGTACATGAGGTGGTATCTGACTGAGCTGCAGCTGTTGGACATGAGTTGTCTACTCAAAATTATTAAAAAATAATCTGATGTTTGTAATCCAGTTAGAAGCACTGAGGCTTTGTTCTGAGGGGACATCTTGTAAAAATCATGTCTATTTTCATGTGCACGGCTTGCAGAGCCATCTTAGAATGTGCGCGTTTCCCACCTCCATCCACAATGTACCCACCTTGAACCACTTTGTACCCACCTGAGCAGCTGCCCCCCCACAGTTCTGCTTTAATCTACTGGTGTGTACTTTAACCTTTCACCGGGACGTGTCTGGAGCCAGAGGAGCTCCACAGCAGGCGTTCAAACAGCTTCACTGCTTTTGAGAGAAGTCGGAGAAGTTGGCAACGACTTTGACTATTTTTAAAAGAAACTGAACGTTTGTCGTTCATCAAGCCTGTGGGAGCTGCGGGGAAACTGAAAACTCCTGCAAATGTTTCAAGAGACTGAAGAGACCCCCTCACAAATGCTGTTCGCCATCGAGTCGTACAGACCCAGCCTGGTCCGATGCTGTTTATAGTGACCTCTGGAGTTAAGTGAGTAAACATTAAAACAGCCCAAAAGTTATGAACGTGTGTCCGCTTTTAGAGTTTCATCACTTTTTCTCAAGCGGTTTATGAGATAAACACATGCGGACACATGGGTATGCATAAATCGTCTACCTTTCATGGCAACAGGCGATTAAAACAAATCAAAATTAAAAAAAAATAGATAAAAACTTTGGTTAGTTTCAGTGTACAGTTAAAGACCAACTCAGGCAGAGATGAATCGAACAAAAATGAGAACGTTGGTAATGTCTTTGTTGAATGTCTTCCCAAATGTTCTGTTTGCTTTTGTCTGTTATTTTCTAAAGAAATGTTTCAGGTTCTACCAAACTGCATAGGGTGAGTATTCTAGGCAGCTCAATCACAGCGTCATATCAAATCTGACTCGGCCTGTCTCAGTATTTACTGTAGCTTATGTAAAAATGTATTTTAGAGTTTTATATTAGAGTACACTTTGTTTCTGAGCATGCATTTTAATTGTCACATAGTATAAATATTTTTTTCTCTCTACAAAGAGCTAAACTTTTTATGCAAATTCTTGCTAGTTAGAACTCCATCTGGAAAAATAAGTAATATTTTTAGTGATTATGATGACAGTGCAGATATATGAACATGGGATTACACTGCAAGTGTTCAAGATTTACCAAGAAGGCTAATTTACATCTGAGCTCCTGGGTTTGTAAATAAAAAAAAACTCATTTGCACTAATACAATAATGAACTGGACAAATGCATTTAAAGAAGTGCATAGACTCTCCCAGATAACTGAACTTCTCACCTTACCCCTAAGGGAGAGTCCAGCTACCCTGCAGAGGAAACTCATTTCAACCTATATGGATGTATTTGTTCAGTGCCCTGGGGTGACTTCTGTTGGGACTTAGTTGGCGTTCTATAAATAAAATGAATTGAATTTTAAAGAGCTGGTCCAGCGTTCCATGGCCACCACGGAACCCACGTTGTTCCTCCTGGACATGAGGTTTGAAAAAACGATCAAACTCTCTTCTCCAGTACCCCTGAATAGACCTCATCAGGGAGACTGAGAGTGATGCCTCTATAACTAGAACACACCCTCCAGTCCCCCTTTTTGAAGTCTGCCAATCCAATGTCTCTGCCTCTGATGTCCACCAACTCAGCTTCCTCTATGGAAGATGTGCCGGTGGGATTGAGAATGTCAGAAGCGTTCCTTCCACCTCTTGATGACTGGTTGAGGTCAACAGCACCCCACCTTCACTGAACACATTGCTAGTAAAGAGCTGCTTTCTCCTCCTTAGCCACCTGATGGTTTGCCAGAATTTCCTCAGGGCTGACCTAGAGTCTTTTCAAGGCCTCACCGAGCTCCTTCCACATCCAAGCATTTGCCTTAGCAACAGCCAAGGCTGCAGACCGCTTGGCCCTCCAGTACTCCACTGCTGCCTTTGGAGTCCCACCGGCCAACAAGGGCTGATGGGACTCCTTCTTCAGCTTGGCAGCCTCCCTAACCCAGGGGGTCCACCATCAAGTTCTAGGTTGGCCACCGCGAGAAGCAGAGACAACCTTGCGGCCATATCAAGGCAGCTACTCCAAGTGAGATGCGGAACATGGCCCACTCGGACTCAATGTCCCCCGCCTCAGCTGGGATGTGGTTAAAACTCTCCCAGAATTGTGAGTCAAAGATCTTTCTGACAGGTTCTTCTGCCAGATCCAGAAAACCCACATTACATGTTTGGGTCTACCGGGTCTGTTCGGCATCTTCCCCCTCATCTGATCCAACTCACTACCAGGTGGTGATCAGTTGACAGCTCAGCTCCTCTGGACTTTCCAAAACAAATGGCTGCAAATCAGATGACACGACCACAAAGTCAATCATCAATCAACGACCTAGGGTGTCCTGGTGCCAAGTGCACTTATGGACACCCTTATGTTTGAACATGGTGTTAGTGTTGGACAAACCATGCCTAGCACAGAAGTCCTCGGGTGCTCGGGTTCAGATCAGAGAGGCCGTTTCTTCCAATCATGCGCCTCCATGTCTGCTGGAAAGGCCCAGCAGACTGCACTTCCTGAGCGTGCTCAGGAGGAACATCACTCAGTGACTGCTGGTGTCTTTTTTCTGATGCTCCATAGAAAGCATCTTAACATACTGCATCAATATGTGGTATCTTAGCTGCACTGTGGATCAGAGGAAAGCGCTCCAGAGAGTTAGCAACACGGCTCAGAAGATTGTGGGCTGCCCTCTTCTCACTAGAAGATCTACACAGATTCTGCCACATCAAAAAAAAAAAAGCCCACAACATCTTAAAGGACACGTCTCACTGTGGACATGATCTGTTTGAACTGTTACCATCAGGGAGACGGTGCAGATCAATCAAGAAAAAACAGATTTAAAAACAGTTTTTATCCATCAGCCCTTACTGAACTGGACAACAGCTGTAATAAGAGCTGAATAAGTGCAATAAGGGACAACTAGTGTAATAATCTGGTGGTATTGGGGTTTAGGGGTTATTCTGTGTGTGTGTGTGTGTGTGTGTGTGTGTGTGTCCAGTCATGTTGGTGTGAGACTGTTACATAGTATGGGCGTTCGGGGGCACTTTGGAGTGGCTGCCCCATGTTTTTCTGTTATTCCATCTTTCTTTCTGACTGTTTTTCTGTCTGTTTCTCTCGGCCGGGCCATGTGCAAATCCCAATCATTCAACAGTTCTGGAGAGTAGATTGTATTAACCTCAATAATGGTAGTCTCTTTCCGTTTCTTTCTCACTCTGAACCCAGATGATGGCGCCAAGCCTACACCCACCATGGAGACCCACATCCCCCCTGAGGGTAAGTCTTCTTCAACAGTGTTGACATGTCAGTACATTACACCAATGGTTCTCAACTTGTCAGAGCAACTATCACCTCTTAATATTGAGATGCAACCCAAATCCAGGAACTAGTCAAATGTGTTTAATCAAAAGAGGTTGCAATTTGAAGATGGTGAAATATTATTTCACTGTATCTCAAAACAAACTCATGTTTAATTCAATTCAGATTATTTATAAAGTACCAATTCACAAGAAAAGTAATCTTGGGACACTGTATAAAAACATCACTCATTATACAACATCAATTAGTAAAGGTTGTCTATTTAAGGAAGCTCTAGACCATTTCAAATTTTCACTTCCATCAGAATCTCCCATCTTGAATGGCGTGATGGTGACAGTGGATAGAAACTATTCCATGTTAACAGAAAGCATTCCAGCAGAGACATACAAAACACAGAATGGTGGTACCAGGTGTAGTTTCTGTGGTCTAATTCCCTACAATACAGCTGAACACCGACGTAAAAACGTAGATGCCTCATTGAGCACTGAATGTTGAATGTGGCCGAACTGACGGTCAACCAATACAAAGAAATGGACAGAACTTCATAAAGCACCTTTCTACAAAGTGTTTTATGTTAATTCCTGTCATTCACACACACTAATATATTTGGGACAACAAACAGGCACCAAAGACAACATTTGTAACTTTTAAAAGTTTCTGTAAGTGCGTCAAACTCTCACTAGTCAAGCCCCTTAAAGCTTTTTCGCTTGCAACGAATTTCTTCCAAAAAGAGGTTTTGAATCCAACAATTATATTTGTCTCTTTACTGGACATAAGTAAAAGAGATGCACAAAAAAAAGCATACAGATTCAAAACAAATAGAAAGTGTTACTCTTGGGGTGCCAGACTTCTACAAAAACACAAATACTTTCGTCCTTTTTAAACCCATTAGTCAACAGCCAATCAAAAGGGACCATGTAATAAACTTAAACAGCATACAGTTCCAAATGCTTATTTTCTTGAAATGGCAGAACCACAACTATAACCCACAGAATCAACTCAAGCCAAAAACAACATTTGTATTAAGTTTCAATTATTTTTATGACTCCTATTACAAATGTTGTCTTTGGTGCCTGTTGTTTTCCAAATGTATTGGTGTGTGTGAATGACGGGCATCAACTCCAAACACTTTGTAGAACGGTGTTTTATGAAGTTCAGTTCATTTCCTTGTATTGGTTGACTGGCAGTTCCACCACATTTAAAATGGCGGACGCTCTGACGGACCGCTGCAGCGGGCCAGCCCGCTCAATAAGGCGTCCACGTATTTATGCCTGTGGTTGAACAGGCCAACATTAAAACACACGTTTTCAGCGACCACATGCACGGACCAGTTTTTCTGCGTCTTTTTGGGACCTGACTCGCGCAACGTGGAAAAAGTGGATAAATATAATGGATGGGTGGATGTTTTGGCAGCTGTGGCTGAGTGGTTAGTGTGGTTGTCCTCCAATGTGAGAGTTGGGGGTTCATTTCCACCAGCAGTCACATGTTGAAGTGTCTCTGGGCAAGACACTGAACCCCTAAATCTAAAGCTCTGATTAGTCTCTACAGATTCATATTATCTTTGTGGAGATGTAGTAGAGTGATGTATGAATGTGTGTGTGTGTGGAGGTAAATGAGGGCACCGATTGAGTTGTAAAGAGCTTTGAGGATCTTCAAGTGTCCATTTACCATATTTACTGCTTCTAATTTTATTGATGTTCCACATCACTAGAATTATCATGAATTTAAAATTGAACTGTAGGATCTTGTTTATGACAAAAACACAATATTACATGTTTTTTAAATTGCAGACCTTGATTCATAAATTATTAATGTTTTTAATTAGTTGCTGATTTAAATGTTTTTGAAGAACAGTTCTTGATCGTTCTAACGTGTATAAAATGATTGTTTCTGTTGCTGCAGAAACAACCGCTCCAACGCTCTGGATGAAACATCTGGGTTACAAGGAGAATAAACAAAACATCTCCACCACCAAAAAGCAAGGTGAGAGCGCAGTAGTAATGTACTTTACATCTTCACAGAGCCCCGTCTGAGTTTTTATTTATTTTTTTTTTTTTACCGTACTGTAGTTTTTTTGTATAACTCCTACTTAACAGCTTACAAATAAACCGTTAGCTATGTTGGTGATGTATAAAAAAGGGGACAGAACTTCCTGTTCAACAAGCCCCTTGGTCATGAAGCGGACAGTAAAGCAATGTAGGGGTGTGTTTTGAGCATGTCCAACTGAGAGAAGATGCTGGGGAAGACCCAAGACACACTGGAGAGACTGTGTCTGCTGGTCTGGGAATGCTTTAGAGTCCACTGGTAGAGGTGTTGTGGAGAGAGATGTCTGGACCTCCATGAACAAGATGCTGCCCCTGAATCCTGAATCCAGAACAAGATGATGGTTGGATAGATGGATGCTTGGGTGGTTGGATGAATGGATGTTGGATGGATGAATGGATGGTTGGATGTATGTATTGTTGGATGGACGATTCAGTGGATGGTTTGATGGATGAATGGGTGTTTGGATGGATGGACTGATTGATGGATGGATGGACTGATTGATGGATGGATGGATGGATGAATGGATGTTGGATGGATGAATGGATGGTTGGATGTATGTATTGTTGGAAAAATGATTCAATGGATGGTTTGATGGATGAACGGGTGTTTGGATGGATAGATGGATTGATTGATGGATGGATTGTTTGATGAATTGATGGATGGATGATGGATGGATGGATGGATAGTTGGATGGATGGATGATTGAATAGATGGATGGATGAATGGATGTATGGATGAAAGGATGGTTGGGTGGATGGATGTTGGATGGATGGATATTTGAGTTTGGATGGTTTAATGTATGAATGTATGGTTGAATGGATGGTTGGATGGATGAATGTATGGTTGGATGGATGAATGGGTATTTGAATGGATGGATGGTTGGATATATGAATGGGTGTTTGGATAGATGGATGGATGGATGTTGGATGGATGGATGGATGGATGGATGGATGTATGGTTGAATGGAAGAACAGATGGGTTGATGACTGTTTGGTTGGATGGATGTATGGATGATTGGATTGATGGCTGGATAGATGGATAGATGAATGGATGGATGTTGGATGCATGTATGTTGAATGGAAGAACAGATGGATGGTTGGATGATAGGTGGATGATGGATGGTTGGATGTATGTAAGGTTGAATGGAAGAATGGATGGATGGAGGTTGGATGGATGGATGGATGGTGAACATCTAAGTTTTAAAATGTTCTAAATTTTTACCAAATTCAAGATGGCCACTGCGCTGATCCACCACATCCAACACGTGTCTCTGACGTCCTCCCAAGAGATTCAGAGGTTTGTGTGGTAGTAGCTGAGATGTCCTCATACGTACTGAGCATCAGCATGACTCGTAAGGTGGGACTGTGGCAGCCATCTTGAATTAAAAACCTGCCAGGTGATGATTATAGCCTTCACCTCTTTCATCAGTCACGTGTCTAAACTTTCAACCATGAATTCAACCAATAGTTTGTTCTAAAGTTGTTCTTTATTGAACTTTTGTTTATGCAAAGGGACATTTGTCCCAGCACCGCGAGGACTCTGACTCAGTCCCTCGTCCAAGGGTGCAGTGTGTGACCTCTGACCTCTGTTCCTGTGTGTTTGATCTGGTTTGAGCTCCAAGTCCAGAGTTGGCAGCAGCCTTCTGGAGGTCACCTCAGTATTCAGTTTGCTTTATGTAACACCTTCACACTGAGACCTTCCAACACAACCATTCACACTTTTAAAGTCCCCAGTCAGAACTTTACGTTGCCTTTCTGTTCATGAAACTGGACCATCTCCGAGCTCCTCCAGCAGAAACACCCAGCCACCTCTGGATACACGGGACTTGTGATGTAAAGAGACACAAAGTCTGTTTGTGTGACGTTTGTTCGGGCACCGGAAGCAGAGTCCATTTCTCAACCAGACTCTGTGTTGCCAAATTTTAACCAAATGTTAAGACGGTGTGTGAAGCAGAACTCCCAGATCCTCAGCCTTGGAGATTTGTGTCTTCTGAGAACATGATTCTGTCTCTGCTTCGTAAAAAAAAATGTTATTTTGTCTTCATTTTATTATATTTTGCGTGGAGCGGCATGTATTAGTCACTTTTCACCACAAAAGTGAAGCGAGCAAGAGAATCCAGTAAATGGACGTGTTTAGAAAAGACAAGCTGAAGTTGCGTTTAACCAAACTTCTGTTTGTGTTGCTCTGCCACCAACGAGCCTCCTCGGCTCCTTCCATCTGACCACGCAGCTGTTTTAGCAGCACTGACGGCTTCCTGGAAACAATACTGGAGTGATTACTTTCCAGTTGAAAGCCAATGGAGGGAAGTGAGGAGGAGACCATGCACGGAGATGAGGGGGAGGTGTGCAGGTTTAAAAAATTATCTGGGAGGGGGGCGGAGGGGTAAAATGTGGAAATGAGGATAAAGGATGGTAAAAAACAAAGCTGCCTGGCTCGGCGCCCAGACAATGATAGTCAGAGAGGAATGCACAGATTCAGGCTTTTCATCTTCGCCATTATCTCCAAGGAAAGTGAGCCAACATGGACTCAATCATCTGGGTGGGTGACTGTCTCATTTTTCAGTTCCTGCCGGGACAAGAGAATTAAAAATAACTTGATAACAACCAATCAAAGACGGTAGAGACGAGTTGGGCAGAGGGGATGCAGTGGAACTTCTCGTCCAACCAAACCCAAAGGGATCACCAGCATCCAACCATTTTCCATTTCTATGTACAAAAACAGTTTTCTTTTGGAAACCTCAGCGCCTGGTAACCTCTGGATGATAAATAGGGCTGAAGAATCTGCATGTGAGGGAGGCTTGGTGAGGACAGAGCTCCCAACACTTCAGACTGAGTCTCCACACAGGAAAAACGTTCATGGGGGTTCTGAGGTCGACAACTTGTTGGCCAACACGTCTTGGAAAGTCGACCTCGCCACCCTCTCCTCTCCACATCTGCCAGCACCTCCATGTCCGCTTGTGTTGATGTCACTGAGCAGGAGACGGCTTTTTCCAACACACAGATAACGTGTGGTTCTGAAGCGTGCACAGGAAAATGTTTCTTACACACCAGGAGGAGTGGAATAATTCTGACGTGGGCTTTGTTTGTTTAAAATGATCAAACTAAATAATTCATAGAAATATACTGCATTTCCTGGTCTAAAAGATCCATCCATCATATTCCACTTATTCCAAAGTCAGGTTGCGGGGGCAGCAACTTGAGCAGGGAGGTCCAGACATTTCTCCACAGCCACCTCTTCCAGCTCTTCTGGGAGGTGTTCCCAGGACAACCAAGAGACAGATAGTCTCTCCAGCGAGTCCTGGGTCTCCTCCCAGTCAGACATGCCCGAAGCACCTCCCTAGCGAGGCGACATGGGAGCATCCTAACCAGATGCCCAAACCTCCTCAACTGGCTCCTCTCAAAGTGGAGGAGCAGCGGTTCTATTCAGTCTCTCCCTGATGACTGGACTTCTCATCATATCTCTAAGGGAGAATCCAGTTACCCTGCGGAGGAAACTCATTTCAACCGCCTGTATCCACGATCTCATTCTTTCAGTCTCTACCCAGAGTTCATGAGGGTAGGAATGTAGACTGATGGGTAAACGGAGAGCTTTGGCTTATGGCTCAGCTCCCAATCACCACAACAGACTGGTGCAGAGTCTACAATACTGGAGACGCTTCACCAAATCCATCTGTCAATCTCACACACCATTCTTCCCTCGCTCATGAACAAAACCCAGAGATACTTGAACTCCTCCACTTGAGAACTTCACCCTCGACCTGAAGAGAGCAATCCACTCTTTTCTGACTTAGGACCATGGCCTCATATTTGGAGGTGCTGATTCTCATCCCAGCTGCTTCACACTCGCCTGCAAACCGCTCCGGTGGGAGCTGAAGATCACTGCATGATGACGCCAACAGGATCACATCATCTGCAAAGAGCAGAGATGGAATCCTGAGGCCACCAAACCAGACTCCCTCTGCCCGCTGGCTGCACACAGAAATTCTGTCCATAAAAGTTTTGAACAGAATTGGTGACAACAGGCAGCCCTGGCGGAGTCAAACTCCCACCCTGAAGGGGTCTGACTTACTGCCGGCAATGTGACCCAAACTCTCGCACTGCTTGTTTAGGGACCAAACAGTCTGTAGCAATGGGCCCCCAATCCCATACTCACGGAGCACCCCACACAGTGTACCCCAAGGAACATGGTCGAAAGCCTTCTCCAAGTCCACAAAACACAGGTAGACTGGCAACTCCCATGACCCCTCGAGGACCCTAGGGAGGGTAAAGAGCTGATCCAGTGTTCCACAGCCAGGACAGAACCCACATTGTTCTTCCTGGATCTAAGGTTTGACCAATGATCTGCAAGGTCGTTATTAATTAACCTTTTAGGTGAAAATTAAAAAAGTTTAGGAGGAAAACTAGGTAGATATCAGCTAACATCTCAATTCTGAAAATTTTCTTGACTTTATCCAGACGGCATCGCATGAGATGGGTTCACTTCATGGAGCAAACATTTCAGATTCTGTCAAGTAAATGTTTGAGTTGAGCCAGGAGTTTTACAGAGAATGTGTCTCAAGTAGTGCATTTCAAACAAACTGGATTATTTTTTTCTGTTTAGATTAGGTGCTCAATGTCCATCCACTGAATCTAATTAACTTTTATTTAACCAGACACATCCCACTTTTAAAACAGGCCTAACGTGCAGGTTCTTGGACTGTGGACACGTTTCTTCTCATCCTCTGGGTGGAAACGTGGATGCGGTTTGGTTGTTGTGTGGCTTTTAACGTCAGTTTTAACTTTGTGGAAGCTAAAGCACTTCTAAACCCTGACTTTGATGCAGGTGATGCTGTTTGTATGTCTGTGGCGTTCGTGGTCAACACAGAATGGCAGGTCCAGGTGTAAAATACAGTGAAGGGAGCAGTGATCACCAGTGGCGGTCTTGTTGTTTGTGTCTGTCCCAAACATCTGTACCAGAAGACGTATGTCCTTACATGCTGTAAACGGCCTTTCAAAGTTCTGCCCTTTACTTTACTCAGGACAATATTCATTCATTTTAAAATGGACTTGGAACAGTTCATGTCTGCATCTAGATGCATTCAAAAATGGATCCCAACCCCTACCTCAAGCTCGGACAGAGCTGGGGTCTGTCGTCGAGCACAAAGGTGAGTGTCACTTCAAGAGTTGGGAAACATTATTGTTCTCCAGGTCAAACTTCTTAAAGAACAGCTGATCGTCTTCCACCCTCCGTTTGTTCTTGCTCTCTGAGCTTGCTGGTTTCTTTGGTTTTGCCTGATTGAGTCACTTTCTCCTGGTTTTAGAAAAAGGTCCTCCTTGCGAGCAGGAGAGGCAGATCGCCCTGGATTCAGCTGGCCAGAGTCCGTACAGCACAGTTTTTGTCCCCGACTGCGGCGCTGGAGGTCTTTACAAGGCGATCCAGTGCCACCAGTCAACGGGCTACTGCTGGTGTGTTCTGGTGGACACGGGCCGACCCATTCCTGGAACCTCCACCAGGTAACAAATGTTCCTTTTCTCTCTTGACTTTAATGACTCTTATCTATTTATTTTTACAGTGATGGTTGCACACACCTGGCCCAGCTGTGCTCAGTGACTTTGAGTTTAGGAATATTGCTGTTTGTAATATGAAATTAAAGGTCTGGTGCATACAGGCTGCCTCCTTTCATGTCAGAGGTTTAGACTGAGATCAGCTGAGAAATGATTCAGGTCAAGCCTTGAGAATAACTTCAGACAGGATCTGGCATCAACAGCCGTTTGTGTGTTGGTCACTTGATAGAGGTGATCATAGAATTTGTTCAGTGAGTCAAGAAGTATTTTGCTTACAGAGTTAAAAAATTTAAATTAAACTGAGGAGGTTCAGACATCCTTACTACATCTGAGCCTGTGGAGGAGCAGCAACTCTACTCCCAGTCTCTCTTGGAGACCTGAACTTTAGAAAACAATGTCATATTTAATATAAAAACATACATAGACATGATGAAGAAGCTGAATATTCTGAAATATTAATAAGCATCAACAAACCAAATTGTTTGTAAAGGCTCTATACAGCCACATCTGCTTAGTCAGTTTAGCCCAAATGCAACACAGTCTTCATATAATGCATAAGCTTCATATAATATGCTGTATACCATAACTTAACCACATACAGTAGAGTATGAAAGGCCAGGCAGTAAATGTTATTGAGCTAAATAAGCCAGCAGATTGAGAAAAATCGTTTTGATGAGTGCCAGACCACAAGCTGCTGTATTCATGCCCATCTGCTCATAACAGACTCATGTTCAGGCTGCTGTTTAATACACCACATTATATTACATTGTTATTGTTTAGCACATACTTTAGATCCTTATAAACTGTTTCTTTTTTTATATTTTTGCCATTTCTGAGTGTGACTGTGACCTTGAGTACAGTTTCATTCCACCTCTTGTATCACGTGATGTGAATGACAATGGTCACCTTGAACCTTGAATCCTGGAGGGAGACATTTTATGCACCACCAGGTGCAATGGAGGAGTCAGGGGGTGGCCAATGGTGGCCTTGTCCACCCCACTCATTTGAAGAAACTATACTTTAAAGCAATATAAAAACAATAGAGCAAAGCATTAACCCTCATATCTTCTTTAACTTTATGACCCTACGAAGTGTTTCAACTAAAAGAATCCGTCCACAGGACCCGACTTAAATAACTTTGTTGGATTTTTAAACCTGGATTATTGAGCATGAACTTTAAGGTTAGTTTATTCTTTAAATAGTTGTGAAGAAACTGGTCGCTGCGCTTCAACAAATAGTTTCAGCCACGGTGTGAAGGACATGTGGGCTTCATCTGGATAAGGCAGTGTCATTCAGCGAGCACGACTCCGTAGACCTCTTCAGTATTTGGTCCTGTGGTCCCTGAAGACACGCCGCCTCTCCGTTCTTCTGTTGGTGACGTCGTCCTGCAGCTCCTCAGCTGTCTTTGTCCCACGGATACGTCCAACCGTACGCAGCTCTTCATGGACAGATGCAGCATGTGGTGGACCTGAGGGGTCATCAGAGATGATAGTTCTGAACTAATTCACTGACCTGACATCGTTTTCTTCTTACTGAGGAGGGAGGAGCTCCCTGAATAGTTCACTTTATGCTCCTCCTCTGCGTGTGCGCCTCACATGCGTGTTTCCATCCACACGTGACAAAAATACAAGATTTTCCATCAGAGTGGGACTGTTTGAATCCTGTTGGAGGTTAAAACCAGGACAGCAGGACTCTACAACAGCACTTGGCCATCAGGCTGTTGAACACCTCCCCTCCAACTCAGTCGTGTACCCCTGAACGCCTCACACACCTGCAGTCAGTTGCAATATGTATAAAATGTGTAATTTTTATTGTTAGTGCAATTTCATACATTCAATATGTTGAATCAGTCCCAATTTTGTATGTTTTTACGTGTAAATTAGTCCTTTTTAATCATTTGTAGTTCTTCTTTTGCACATGTTTTGATTTAATTAGCTACATATAGTTTTACAAACTAGTTGGGTAGTTTCATTTTTCTCCATCCGAGAAATAAATAAACTTTAATGTGCACTGCGTGGTGTGTAGTCAGAATGACACTGAACGTCTGTATTTCTGCTAAAAGAGATTTTGCCCCCCATCGTGAAGCAACGAGGGGTCCTGAACAACAAGTTGGCTGCAGACTTCCATCTTGGTGTGGCTGCATCCAAGTGGTCACTATTGAAAGTTGGGTTACATCATCAAAATCCAAGATGGCTGCCACCACGTATGTAAACCATCTGCCCGTCATCTTCTGCTTGTTCCAAAGTCGGGTCTTGGAACAGCAGCTTGAGCAGGGAGGTCACATGACGTTTGCTGGTTCAGGCACAACGAAGAGTCCATAAGATTCAGGTTCAGGTTCAGTTCCAGGTCTGAGGACTTTAATTTCCTGCAACTGAGCAAATCTGTCCACGTGGAGGACAAACTCATTTAATGTGTTCTGTGTTTTCTGTGCAACAGGTACAAGACCCCCGAGTGTGATGAAGATGCACGATCTCAAATAACGGAGATAGAAGATCCGTTCCTGGACAGACAGCTGACAGGTTCCTCGTTTTACCTTCTTTAAAAAAAAAAAAAATTAAAAACCAAAGAAACCTGGACTTTTATTCTGTAGTTGGACATTTTGTTTCCCATCACGTTCTCAATTAAAATGTGGAGACTGAAGTTTGAAGCTTTTTAAACTTTGACACATTGAACCTACATGCAGGTTAATCTCCCTCCCCTCCCTCCTGAGGGTCATCAGGGTCTTTGGCTCCAGAGAGGTTTGGGTCACCTGAGGACTGGCTGAGGATCAGTCTGTGCTGCTCTGTAGGTTTTGACCTCACCATCTGTCCTCTCTGTCCAACATCTGGACCTGTTGGTCCTCAGCAGAGTGCCCCTTGTCCTTGAGGTGTAGGTGGACCTCTGAGTCTGATCATGAAGAGCTGCTCTCAGGTGTTGAGCCATGCGTCTGGAGACGTTTAGTTTCTCCAATCAGAGGTCTGATGTTCCTGCAGACACCACACGGTTTGGGTTTGGGGGTTCTGTCCTTAAGATGGACCTGCCTCTGTCTGAGAGTCCCGTTAGGTTTGAAATGGACCGGGATGACGTTTGGAGAAAATCCTTCAGAGGTTTTCAGATCTTCCAGCAACAAATGGGACAACAGAGTTTTTGGAAATACAGTATACCCTTCAGGATGACTAAACTGTGTAAATGTATGAATAATGAGTATTTAATGTAGAAGAACAACCTTTTCAATCCTCAGGCTTTAGTCTTTGTTCTCCTCCAGACCTCCCTCTGTTCTCCTCCAGACCTCCCTCTGTTCTCCTCCAGACCTCCCTCTGTTCTCCTCCAGACCTCCCTCGGTTCTCCTCCAGACCTCCCTCGGTTCAAGTGCTCGAACTCTTACCCAACTCTCCATCTGGTGGTTGACGCAGCGGCGCGAGCTCCTGGCTGTGCAGCAGATGTGTGGCAGCTTTTATGGAAGGTGCAGGTGCTGTGGGCTGCGAGATGTTTTTATGCACAGTAGGATGATGTTCTCAGAACCACCAATACAAAACTCAATATTTAGTGATGTCGGGGAGAGTAACACGAAACTGAAGCGTGCGCTCCTGTTGGAGGAGCTCCAGCGTCGGGAGTTCAAACTTCCTCACAAGACGAGCTCAGCTCCACTTGTCTGTTTTAATCCAATGAATCTGTAACTTCACTGCAGAATCTGTGATTAATATGTTTGGAACTCCACTGGAGCGTGTTGAAACGGCTGTTTCTGCACAGCAGGAAGGTTGTGGGTTCGACTCCAGGTCTGGGTGGTGTCTGTGCACGTTTCCTCCAGGAGCTGCTGTTGATTGACAGCTCTAAATTGCTCCTGGGTGTGAATGGTTGTTGTCCTGAGATGGTACCCTGTGGTTTACCTCTCCAGGGTCTTCACCTCTCACCTGTTGCCTCTGGAGACAGATGCCAGGCTCAAGCTGGTGACGCTCGTACGTCGCTGGCTGCAGCTGCCAGTGTTGACGGATGAAGTGAGTCTTCAGAAGGTCCTACAGAGGTGGGACCAAAGCAGGTGGAGCTGGGCAACAGAAATGAAGCGTACCACTTGGACTACAAGTCTTTATTTACTACAACTGGCTGCACAAACGCAGCCCCACCACTCGCTGCTCAGTGAGACTGCAGCGGAAAATTCATGCATTTTCTCACAACCTTTAGTCGGGTTGGAGCTGCCCCCCACCCCCCGTTGGTTTGTTTGCAACCCAATTTAATCCAGTTTAGCTGTTGTAAAAAAATGCTAATTGGTTTCACCTGGCGGTGCAGCTGACCACCTTCTACAGAACACCCCCCCCCCCCCCAGCAACTGAAAGGGGAGGAAAAGACCTGATCTCTGCAGAGGACGAAGAAACCACGGATGTTCAGATCAGGAGGAAGAGGAGACAAAAAGTTTGAGCTGAATGACAGATTGAGATGCGCTGCTGGGTTTGACGTGACCTCATAGACGGAGACGGAGGGAAACGTTTGCGCTGGTTGGGTAATCCATTAAAACCACACATCTGGGCAAATAAAGGTACTCGAGCATTGAGAGTTGTAAAAGTTAGCAGGTCTGAAGTGCTACAGAGAGCTCTGCATGCTTCTGAACCTCCCTTCACCACATGCTCGTTTCAAGTCGTACCAAACAACCAAACCGTCACCTCCAGTGAGAGCAGGATCACCTGAAGCGTGGGACAACGATGTAGCGATTACTTGCAGCATGTGCCAGCTGTTTTCTGCCTGAGATGGCTCATGCTGATTTAATGGTGTGGAGGCTTTCACTGTGCTGTGACGGCAGGTCTTTGTTTTGTGTCTTTAATCTGTACCAGGCTGCCCAGAGGGGAAGAAAGCAGAGTTCATTACCAGCCTGTTGGATGCCCTCACCACAGACATGGTGCAAGCCATAAACTCACCGGCTCCCTCTGGTAGTGGGAGGTAAGCAACGTCCAAATGATCAAACAGATGGTTCATGGGTGATTCTAAATGGAAGGTGAAATATGAGGTTCCTCCAACACTTTATTCTAAATATTAAATACAGTAGTCCCTCGCTACTTTGTGGTTCGACTTTTGCGGACTCACTCTTTTGCGGTTTTTCAAAGTAAGATTGGACATGACGCTCAACTGGTTGATTGACGGATGAGCTGCACGATGGACGTGGAATTTTTTTATTTAAAATATATATTATTTTAAATTATCTATCACCTGCTGCACCTTTGTGCAGCCCACACTGCAGGATACACTTCCTGCTGCAGCTGATCAGCTGTTGTCCGTGCAGAGTGGAGAAGTGGGCGTGGCCAAGAGCGCTTGCAGGTGGCAAAGAGCAGAGGAGGCAGGGAGCTGAAATCATGACATCCTGTGCTCTTTTAGAGAATTTAGAGTTTAGAAACATTGTTTAGAATATTGCAAGCATGTGGGAAGGGTTTAAAATGCATTTAGGATTTTCACTTACAGTATCACAGGGCTTCTGGGTACAGATCCCCTGAGATAAACGAGGGACCACTTGACCTTCTATGAGTAGATCTGCCCCCAGTTGGTAGTAGACTTCTTTTAAACCAAAAAGTCACTTTCAATTTATCAAAAAGGTCAAAATTACTCAAAAATGAGTCTGTAAGATTATATCAGGATGGCAAATGCACATAAGTTTGTCTAATTGTGACCTGCAGGTTTGATTATGTATAGATGTTTATAATTCATGATGTTATATGGTTGATGTGAGATAAAAATAAAAAATAAATTAAACTGTACAGGCTTAAAGTAGTTATTCGTCTGTGGTCTGAGCCAATAAACGGCCATCCCTTAAAAATAATTAATTCATCTTTTTAACATTAAGTATTTATTATGCGTACTCAAACATTGGCTTCTCTGTTGCCTGACAGGCCATCTATTTTAAAAGGGAGCCTAATGACGTTGGCATGTAGAGATAAAACAAATTACTGTTTGATTATTGACTGAGTGCAAGCAGGATGTCAGAGAGCAGAGGGTTGCTCTGAACTTTGATTCACATCAGGTGACATCGACTTTTGAAGTGCTGAAAGTTCCCGCGGCTCGGACAACCGCAGAGTTCAGGGTTTCATGAAGCAAATGGACCTTATGCAACGCAGAGGGCAGACCAGGAAGCTCATTCTGCCATCTGGGTGATATTTAAGACTTCCACGTGCGCGGCAGTGCGCTCAACAACAACCTGTCTGATACATTATATTTGTTGCTGCTGCTAATACTAAACCAGCAGATTCAGCTCAGACTCTGACGGCTTAAAGGATGGTTTCAGCTTCATGTTGTTTAAAAAAAAAGAAACTATAATGAGGTTTGCAGAAGCCTGTAACAAATTATGATAGATTTAATTGTTTAAATAAAGAGCCCGAAGGCATTCAGGAGCGCTCGTTATTCACAAACAGCATTGTCTTCAGGGACAACTGTCAGCGAGACACCAGCGTCTTATTAGACTCAGACTCTGAGGAAGAGCTTAACATTTTCTGTCCATGTTAGAGCCGAAAAACAACTATTTGAATATGTTTCTCCTAAAACCTGATAAAATTACTATTAAACGGAATAAAAATAATAGGCTATCTATATGTTGCTTGCTGTCTAAATAATACAAATAGTTGTATAAAGCTCTAAAGACACTTAACTATGTACAATATTGGTACATTAATCAAGATTTATCACTCTGAGATTAAACTGAAGCTAAATCGAGTCCACAATAGCAAACTTATCATAATTTATATTTGGCTGTGCATAATTCCAAGCATTCATGCTCATTTAGGGAACTTGGTTTGTAAATAGGTACATACATACATACATACATACATACATACATACATACATACATACATATACAGTATGTACATATACTGTATAAGGATATACTGTACTGTATATATAT
>JARVLU010000624.1:23437580-23447663 GCA_031762415.1 Simpsonichthys santanae | reverse complement strand
GAGAAGTGGGCGTGGCCAAGAGCGCTTGCAGGTGGCAAAGAGCAGAGGAGGCAGGGAGCTGAAATCATGACATTCTGAGCTCATTTAGAGCTTTAGAGTTTAGAAACCACATTTAGAATATTGCAAGAGTGTGGAAAGGGTTTAAAAATCCTTACTACTATTCCTACTTTGTGGTTGTTCACTTATCACGGGGCTTCAGGGTATGGATCCCCCGTGATAAGTGAGGAACTGCTGTACAGTTTATTACATTTCCAAAACCTAACCAGAGTCTGGAAAATGTAAAAGATGGATAAAGGCCCGTGGCTGACCTCATTCCTCATCTGGGAGTACCAGGTGCTGTTAGCTTTTGCACTTCTCACAAGTCAGGGGGTGCGTTGTTCAAGCCAAGAGCCATTGTCAGTACTTAGCACCCCTAAAGGTCAGATCCTAGAATCGCCCTTGATTGACACCCCTCAACATTTACTCAAGTGTTCTGGTTCTGAATGCTTTGAACCTGTTGTTCTACTAGAAGACCTGAAGGTCTGACTCTTACAATTCATTTTGAATTACAACGCCTACTTTAACCTGCATCTCTGAGGAGTTGGCACTGGATACTCACGCGGGTACAGTTTGGTGTTGATGCCATGATGTTTGCTGTCCTCTGCCTCTCTCCAGGTTTGTTGAGCCCGACCCCAGTCACACTCTGGAGGAACGAGTGGTCCACTGGTACTTTGCCCAGCTGGATAACAATGGTAGCCATGACATCAACAAGAAAGAGCTGAAGCCTTTCAAAAGGTACTTGAAGAAGAAAGCCAAACCCAAAAAATGTGCCCGCAAGTTCATCGACTACTGTGACCTGAGCAGGGATCGAGCCGTTTCCCTGCAGGAGTTGAAGGGCTGCCTCGGAGTCGGCAAAGAAGGTGACATGTTAAAATTAAGCTAATCTTAAATGTGACCTACATCTGTGTAGCTACATTTTAAACAGCCACTTTTTTTCAAACATTTTTTTGTTGTTATATGACCTTATCTGATGAAAATGGATCAAAAATGATTAATTTTGATGCTTCAGACAGTCATTCCAACACTATGCATTACACGTTGACATTTCGTTCTCACAATGTGAAATAGTAAAAAACTAAACGTATGATTATGTTTATATTTATAAATTAATAGAAAATGGGTGTTGGCACCAAAAGACTAGAGCTGAACGCCAACCTTTAAACAAGAATAATCTATGAATGGATTTGAGGCGTGGCGCCTGATTTTATGCACTAGTAACCATTTCATGTTTTTTTCTGACTGTGTGCATAATATTCACAAACTTATAAACAAGATACTGTAAAACTAACTTATACACCTCTAAAATTTGAACAATTGTTGTTTTTTTCTCGTTTTGCAGGCAGCTCAGTATCAAGTAGCATCCATGGGACAAGGCAAGGACCAAACTTATTCAGTAAGAGAAACCAGTGTGCTCTCATTAGCTCTGTAGTTTCCTCCCTCCATTCCCAGGATGTAATGGTGAAGAAAAAAAAAATACTGTATACTGTATATATATTCTTAGACTTCACCAGGAAAGCAGTTTATTAACACCCCGAAAAATAAATTGCTAAATGAAAACATGGACAGAATAATAAGTGGCTCATTTTTTTTGTTCCTCGTGAGACCTTTCAAGGCTTAAAAGACCAGATGCTTCAGTGCAAACATAAACAAGGAACAGTTTTGAAAAAATGTGCTGCTGTCTTCAAATCTAAAATGACTTGTTTATACACCCGTCTAAGACACAATGGAGTTCTTTCTGACCCGCTCCACGTCATCATCGTCCTCAAAGCAAAGATGGCATCTGTGGTTTGCTTTCTTGGCATGAAACCATACTGCTGCTCACAGTCACCTCACATCTTAAGTCTTGCTTTCACAGCTCTCTCCCAGATCTTTATTGTGTGACTCATCAACTTAATTCCCCTGTAGTTGCTACACCTCTATTCATCACTCTTGTTCTTATAAATGGGCACCAGCACACTTCTTCTCCATTCCTCAGGCATTTTCTCACCCTCAAAAATGCCATTGAATATTTGAGTCAAAAAACCCACTGCCATCTCCAAACTATTTCCAAACCTCCACTGGTATGTCATCAGGTCCTACTGCCTTCCTCTTCATTTTATTTCAAAAGCTTTCTGAACTTCACCCGCACTAATCTTTCCCACTTCTTGCTCCACAGTTTCTTCTATGACCTCTATGCTTCTTTCTTTTTCAGTCATTAGCTCCTCAAAGTTCTCCTGCCATCTTCTTTTCATTCTCTCCTCACTTGTTAGAACATTACCAGGAAGCCTAACCTGCTGCACATACTTTCTAGCCTGATCCCTCTGTCTTGCTCTCTTTAGTGTCATATCAATACTTGTTTTTGAAAGAGAGTTGTTTTATGAGCCTGAATTTTTACAACAATGGGCCCTTGTTTGGTTAGCCATTGGATTTTTTCTCCACACTTCATGCTCGACGACTGATGTCACAGCAGATCCGGTTTTGTAAAGTATTAGAAGGAACACCTCTTTAAATCTGACTGGACTTCCCCTTTACGCCATCGAAATTCCTCAGGCTAATTGTTGTCGTCTGTATCAAAATACATCCTAGAGCAAATGGCCCCTAAAGTTTTATTTTATGCTCATGCAGCGTGACGCGTGCACCAAAGATCCACTCACGTGCAGGGCGAGCACAGATTTATTGGGTTCTGGACAGATCGAGATCCTGAACAGAAAGCTCAGCCGTAAATACTTCATGAGTCCACAGAAGCTGCAGAAGTGAAGTCGGCTGGACGTCTGATTCATTGCTGATCAGGATTAGTATATGCAAGACGCGCACCTTTACATTCCTACCATCACAAGTTGCAGTCAATCTCCAACACGTGCACGCACACACACCAACACATGCAAGGGACCTCTGCTTCGCTTTGACAACCATCTGTAAGCAATCTAAGCTCTTTACTCATCTCCTTTTTCTTGCAGGGCTCTCCTTCGCTTTCTGTTTTTCTCCACCCCCAGCACACACACACACACACACACAGAGATGAATGGTGGCCTGCAACACTAAACTGGACTTCAGAATCTTTGATACTAATGTAAAGCGAGCGCACGTATAAACTTCATGACGTTCATGACTCTCAAGCAGGTCATGTGTTCAGTCAGAGACTTTTCTGATTAAATAAAATGCACTACTTCAGGGCTATTCAACTGGCGGCCCCCGGGCCAAATCAGGTCCACCGATGAACTCCGTTCGGCCCACCAATGGGTTCGTTTTTAAATAAAACTATATTTTAAACCATAAAACTTAGTTAATGACAATAACTGCTGGAGGTCCGGGCCCCTGAGCTCTTGGCTTTCAGTAACTGTGGCCCTCTGAGCAGTTTAGTTGAACAGTCTTTCACTACTTGGTTCTGATTTTTGATCTTTCTTTGTCCTTGTCCTCACTTGTCTCTCTGTCCCAGTAGGGCGTCTGGTGTGAAAAGAAGTGTCCAGATGAAATCGGAGAACACCGAGGGAGGACACGTGTAAGAACACAACAAGATGGAGCACAAACAACAACAATAACAGGAAGAAAAATGAGAAGCGACACCAAAATATTTGCACTTTTTCCTTTCTATGACATTTTCCTTGTTTTGACAAGTTTTTTTTTTTTTCTTGTTGAAGTGCCTGAACTTTTCAGGAAGGACAGTAGATTGGTTACGGCTCACCACTGGACACACATGTCGTTGTATCTGTATGAATCCCATTTGTTCCATCTGCTGGTTCTGTTTCATCCCTACTGACCACCAGAGGGCGGTGCTGAAAGCACTGAATGTTCCCATCATGCATGCACTGTTCGAGTAGTAATACCAACAGTATCGTATGATCAGTCGGAGGCTACATAGCCTGACGTCATCTGAGGCGCTGTTCCTCTTTTCTTCTCGTGTAGTTCATTTTACAAGGCATCAACCTTTTGGATCTTGTATCATTTCACTGTTGTTGGATGAGCGACTGCCCGTTGGATGGAGTAGCGGTGTATCGCCCTCCTAGGAGCTAGAACGGGTTGATCTTCGTTCAAGGTATTTCTGCTGGTTGTTGGGGATGACGGCGGTTGTGTCTCGTCTCCCAACTCACGGCGTCTGACTACTGGTCACTGTTGGAGCTTAGCTAACGGGTTAGCCTCTAGGTTTGTTGTTTGGCTTTAATTGGCGACTGTAGCATCTCACCTCCTCCCAATTTCAGCCAACTTTCTGATGGGAGTTCTGGGTTGAGCTAACTGTGTTAGCCTCTCTTTTTTTGTATTGGGTCTTAATTGATGGCCGTAGCATCTTGCCCCCTCCCAATTTTAGCCAACTTTGAGATCAGTGTTTTGGGTTGATCTAACAGTGTTGGCTTCCCTCCATTTGGCGATTGGTTTTAATTGGTGATGGCATCATTTTTGCCCCCTCTCCCAGTTTTACTTGTTTTTCATCTTGTATCTGGACAAAGCTGACGGGGTCAGCCCGTTTGTTGATTCCCTGTGTGGCAACACAGAGTGGTTCAGGACCACTGGTGTCGAAAGGATCACTCCAAACACATAAATATATTGGAGCTGCTTGCCATGCATTTGGTTCTTGGGCACTTTCTGTCCCACCTGAAGAGGAGACGTTTTAATTCGGCCAGATAACACCTCTGTTGTCTACCACATCAACCTTCAAGGTGGCACCAGGTCATTGCAGCTTCTGAAAGTGTTCAGAGATCTCCTGGAATGGGCCAGTCCTTGCCTGTCCACCCAGTGGGTGGTGTACTTACCAGGGCAGCACAACCAGGTCGCAGACTCTTTCCCGCCAGGTGACTGCTCCGGGAGAGTGGTCCCTTCACAGCGAAGTACTGCTCATGATCTGGGACCTCTCTGGTCAGGCGGAGGTAGCTCTGTTCACCATGGAGGAGTTGACTCATTGCCCTCTATGATATTCTCTTACAGGGGCATCAGGTGCACTGGGCCAGGATGCATCGGCTCATCCTTGGCCAAGGGTCCTCGTATACACTTTTTTACCCCTTTCTCAGATTTGGCCTATTCTTCAGAGGGTTCTTGAGGAGGGCCACAGGATGTTGCTTGTGGCTCCATATTGGCCAGCACGGCCATGGTTCCCACTGCTACGGAATCTGTGTCATGGCGTCACATGGTGTCTTCCAACCAGGAAGGATTTGCTATCTCGTGTGGTGGAGACTGGTACGGCACCCCAATCCTCAACATCTCCTTCTGTGAGTGTGGCCACTGGAAGGCTTGGGCAACAGCTGACTGGATATTCGGATCCCACCAGATGCACCATTTTGAGCGCCAGGGCACCCTCTACTCATCAGGAAAATAAAAACAGGCGGTGGAGGCATACGTTGGGGCTACTGCTGCTACAAGACGCTCAGACCAGCTGTTTTATGGAGGCCCTAGGTTGGGTTGTCCTCTTTCCAAGCAGCATCTCTCCCACTGGATTGTGGATGTTATCTGCCACGCCTACGCTGCAGGACGCTGCTTCCCGTTGGTCGGCGTGAAGGCACACTCTACCGGGAGCATCTCCGCTTCCTGGGCAGCTTTGAAAGGGGTTCCGCTGGAAGCGATATATGCTGCTGCATCAAAGGCTTCCCCAAACACGTTCACCAGGTTCTACAATGTCAACGTTGGCCACCCCTCTTCCTCTGGGCCAGGTTCTTCTGCAAGGGTCTTCTGGGCCTTCTCAGTGAGGTATGTGCTCAGGATTCCTTGTGACATCACTGGTGTTAGTCATTCAGTGCTTTCAGCACTGCCCTCTGGCGGTCAGGAGGGATGAAATAGAATGAAAGTTGCGTATGTAACTACGGTTCTATGAATCCCAGATGGCAACCAGAGCTGCTCTGTCAGCATTCTGCGAGAAGATTCTGTAGGAACAACGCCTCAAATTGTTATAAAGCCTCTGATTGATCATCCGATATGTGACTCTGCTGGTATTACTTCTTGAATGCCGGTGCGATGGGAACATTCAGTGCTTTCAGCACCGCCCTCTGGTGGTCAGTCGGGATTCGCAGAACCGTAGTTACATGCGTAATGTTCATTTCATTTTGTCTCCATGTAACTCTCACAGACAGTTTGATGTGTTGTAAATATGTTAAACCTGTTAGAGACCCTGTTAGGAACACTGCAGCAGCTCGGAGACAAATCAGATCAGGTTTCACTTGACGAATCTGGAAATCTTTACAGGTCTTTGACACTTAAAGTCCCTTTTTGTGCCATCCAAAATGTATTTGTTGTCTGCACTAAATGTTTACATTTTAACAGGTCTGTAAACAAAACACAATAATTACAAACACATTTTAAAGCAAAAGGGGAATAAGAATTATTAAGATGTTTGTATAAAACAAGAATTCATGTGTAATTAATAAAGGTACTTTTACTAAATCACTGAGCAACGTGTGGCAGTAAAAGATTCAATTTGGGTTTGATTAAGAAAATAAAGCCTCAGATCATTGATTAAAGAAACACTGGAATGAAACACGGCGGCGCTGGGCAGGAGTCCTGGCAGCCATCTTGTAAGGAGTGATGTATGAGTCCAAAAACAGCCAGAAATAATAATTTTACTTAAACACAAAGTGAAAACAGACACGTGTTCTGTAATGAGCTGCCTGACAAGTCCGGTCAGAGTTACTGGGACAAAAACAAGCCTGAAGTGCTGCGATCACTGTAAACAGAACCAGAACAGAACGTGTTTGATTAGTCCAACCAGAACTTCGCTTCCAGGTCCAATAACTTAGAAAGAGGAGGTAAACTTGGGATCCTTCTCAGTTGCCTGAACCACCTCAACTGGCTCCTCTCGACGTGGAAAAGTCTCTTATTTCAGCTTTTTTTTTTTCAAATTTCTACTTTTTTTGTGCTAATTTAAGCTTGTTCTACCTTTTCAGCTCATTTTAGCTGTTTTCAGATGAAGTCAAGGTTTTCATGGTAATTTCTGCTATTCAGCCAAATACCTTCCTTCTGCTAATTTCAGCTTATTTCTGATAGTTTCAGTTACTTCAGCTGTTTTTATGCTAATTCTAGCCTTTTCAGCTGATACCACTTTTTTTTTTTTCCATTTCAGCTCTTTCTGCTTCCTTCTGGTAGTTTAAGCTTCTTTCTGACTTTGCAGCTATGTTTCCACAATTTTTTTTTTTTTTTGCTAATTTTTTAGCTGATTTCCTAATTTTTATGGTAATTTCTGCTTATTTAAAACTTAATTCAGCAAATATCTTTCTGCGTTCTTCTGTTAATTTAGGCTTGTTCTTCCATTTCACCTACATTTCAGCCTTTTTTAATTTTATTTTTAAGCTAATTTCAGCTGTTTTCATCAATAAGCGTTCACACTGTATTTGTGCAGGAAATAGTTTTCCTTGTGTTCAGATCACGTCCAACCCTGAAACCTGTAGCTTGGGTTTGATGTGTTTATTTGAATTGTGCTGTGGGTATTTTACGTCTTCATCACTCCCACCTGTCAGAAACATCTGCAGCATCTGGGCGTTTAATTGAACCAAGATGGAGAAAAGCACCTCGGCTGTCCTCGAGTCCTGCGCCGCCTCTCCTTTCAGGCCGGGTTGGAGCACAAAGTTCACGAGTGTCTGCTGAAGTGCTTCCAGATGCTGCAGGACCTGAGACGAGGGGTGACGAGCTGCAGCTGAACGTCACTCTGACACCGAGGAGACGGGTCCGTTCAGCTCCTCAGCCCTCATCAAACACAGCACCCTGTCTGAAGAAACAACCGCAGAGACGTATCTGAGTAAAGGTGGTCCTCACGAGGCTGCAGGTGCTACTTCAGAGCATCCATGTACTGGACTTCTGGAGCAACGCTACTGGTCCTGCAACTGAAACGTGTTTGTTTGCCTTTAATTTAAAGAATATCTCATGAACTCGTGGAGAAATCCATCAACTGTGCTGCTCTTCACCTGAGTGACCAAGACACAACCACAGGCCTGATATCTTTGACCTTTGACCTGAAGGTGGCCGGCTGGTGCCAAGTCCACTTTTGGACCATCCTGTTCGAACACTGAATGACTGAACTGAGCTCGAGTTTCAGGTGCAACATGTCAGATCATTCATGAAGAAACATCAATGAGGGTTTTTTTTTACAAAGACAAAACTTTCTAATGAAACTTGAAGAGAAACGGTTCCAACAGGTCGAGGTCTGGTCGACACCAGGTGGATCAGTGAGTCCTGGATCCACACAAGACCTGGTCCACTGGTCAAAAACTTCTTGATCTCCTTTTGAAATTGTCTGAAGTTCTAGGGAAGGTGCTGTGAAACGAGCTTGAAGTGCACTGAAGCTCCACAGAGACGCCAGCAGGCTCACCTAAACTTCTGAAAGGTCACGACCTGGACCTGGTCTGTTGAGTGTGAGCATCAAACAGGAAGATGTTTGTCAGAAATGTAACGAAACAGATTTTTAATTTCTTTAAGCTTTAGCTGCTCCTGTGCTGTAAAAGATGATCATGAAAGCAGAGAGGCAGATTTTTTTAAAACTTCTTGAGAATCTGAACCAACAGCTCGATGAAACTGGAAGCAGCTGCAGTCCATCTGTCTGAACGGACACGTGGAAATTGACTTCTAGTGTGAAGTTCAAAGGCCTTTATAATAATGCTGTGTGCACGTGTGTGTGTGTGGGGTGGGGGGTGGGGTGGGGACTGAATTCTGAACAACTCTTTAACACAAAGTGATTTTAGTCCAACAGGATCTGAACTGCAACAAGAAGGAGCAACATCTGCACATGCACAAACTTTCTGACAAGATGTTTCAGAACTGGAGAGGACCAGGAGCTGCAGGGGATGAGCGCCCCCCTGTGGCTGGCTGCAGGCTGTCAGGGGGGTCAAGGTCAAGGATGTTTGTCATTAATGTGAACTGCCCATGAACCATGTGTTTGAGTCAGCAGCTCAATGAGGAGCTGCTTTGATGCTGCATGTGCTGCTCCAAAGTCGTCTCCAAGTCCAGAGGAGCTGATGTTAAAACAAAAACAATCATTTCACACAGTCTGCAGATGTTTGTGACCGGGGCTTCACTGTAACATCTGTGCAAGCCTGTGTGAACTCTGCCCTCACAAGTGGGTTTAAAAAAAATCCTTCCTTCCTGCCGTGCTGCTGTGCGTTCAAACAAACATCTGTCAAATACGTTTCAGTTATTTTAAGAAAAGTCGTGTTACACTGTGATTGACAGCTGGTGCTGATTCAGCCGTGATGCTGAAACTTTCTGCTCTGCCGCTCATTTGAAGGACTGATGAACACCTAAAGCAGCTTTGGCCTCCATGCACGGTTCTCAGAGCTCTGAACCACTAGAGGGCGCTCTGGTCACCTGACCTTGTGATTCACTGCAGCAACCTCAGATGAAGGGCTGACGATTTTTAAAAATGTCAAAAATATAAAGTGCCAAATAATAAATTATTTTAACTTTTTTCTTCTTTATACTTCTCCCTTCGTCAGGGGTCACCACGGAGCTACCACAGCCCTCTGTGTGGAGCAGAGAGCTGCTAGAGTACCTGGGGATGCAGATGGTGGGGGTTGAGGGCCTTGCTCAAGGGCCCAGAGTAGGGCAGATGTGACTGCTTCACTTATCCCACCCACATTCTTGATGTTGTCGGTACCGGTGCTTGAACCGGCGATGTTCCGATTACAAGCTCACCTTCTTAACCTCTGCGCCACCACTCCCCACCTCAAACTATTTAAAACTAAAAATGCTAAAAAAAAAAAAAAAAACTGTGTGCTATGGATGTAGCAACAGAGGAGAAAAGGGGAAAACTTCCACAAGTCAGCAGATTTGTTTTCACACACACACACCTGTGAGTAGTTAAATTAGGACCAGCACAGAAGATCAACATCATCAGGCCAGGACTGTGGTCTACACTCGTCTCCAGGCCAGAGGTCACTCTTTCAGGGATGAAGATGTTCACATCTTTGATGGAGAGGACCGATGGTTTGAGAGGAGTAAAGGAGGCCATCTTTGTGAAAAGAAACCGTCCATCAGAGGTGGAGGCCTCCAGGTTCAGTCTGTGGCACTGCTCAGGTGTTATGAGCCCAGGTTGCTCTGATAGTGGCCTTCAGCTCTTCTGAATTGTTGGGTCTGGTGTATCACATCTTCCTCTTCACA
>JARVLU010000624.1:23420200-23435344 GCA_031762415.1 Simpsonichthys santanae | reverse complement strand
CATCCATCCATCATCCATCCATCCATCCATCCATCCATCCATCCATCCATCCATCCATCCATCCATCCATCCATCCAGGTCTTCACAGAAATGCCCAAACTGGAAGGTTAGCTCCTGATCATCTGTTCATCTGTCCGTCCATCCATTCATCAACCAGTCCATCCATCCATCTGTCTGTCCATCCAGTCAAGTCTTTACAGACCTGCACAACCTGAGATTAACTCCTGTTCATATGTCCTTTCATCCATCCATCCATCCATCCATCCATCTGTCGTCCATCCAGGTCTTCACACACATGCCCAACCTGTGAGGTTAGCTCCTGATCATCTGGCCTTCCATCAAGACCACCGTCTTCACAACTGATAAGTCGTTTCTGTTTTGCCACATTCCAGGTGTGGAGCAGAAGATGAGCAGTTTGTCTCAGCTGAAGGTGAAAGGTTTGGTCCTTGGACCGATTCATGTGGCTCCTCGTGACGACGCCATGGCTCTGAGGTTTGAGGAGATTTCCCCTGAGGCTGGAAACCTGGAGCAGTTCAAAGGCTTCATTCAGGCGGCTCACAAGAATGGTAAGACGATGCGTAAAGATATGTCAGCAGAGCTACAGGCTTCCTGATGCTTCACTTTAAATTCTACTCGGTGTTTTCTTTAAAAAGCCTCAGAAAAACGACACATGGATGAAATTAATGTCAAAAACTCAAAACTTCTGTAAATATACTCAGTCTTAATGTTCCTCTTTCTGTTTCAGGGATTTCTGTGGTTCTGGATTTGACACCAAATTATCAGGGATTATCTGGACCATGGTTTTCCAGCAGCAGTGTGACAAACGTAGCAGAAAGACTGAAGGTAACAACTGTTTGTCAGAGTTGTTTTGCCATTTTGTGTTTGTGTCATTATATTCAATGTGCTTTCTGTTTTGATATATCTAGTCATTTGCTACCATCCCATACCAAACTAAACTGTACCATACTATATCATATCGTGTCATACCATACCATGGCATACTTAACTGCACCATGTCATATACTGTATTATACTATACAATACAAAATCATACCATATTATACTGAACCATACAATACCATATCAAACGAAACCATACCAATCTAGTTTTGCCACAAAATGCCTGTCAGTGTTGTGAGCATGATAACTTAAATATTAAAGGAGGTAGAGATTTCTAACTTGGTGTGTGGCTACTAGGTGTAAGAAAGGTTCCATTCAAAACTTGGGCTGCCACAACAAAATCCAAGATGTATATATACTGTATAATGTATGTCTGTGTTGTGAGCATAACTTGAAAAATAATTGAGGTACCATATTCCATTTGTGTGAGGCAACATGCAGGTGTAAAGAAACTTCCTTTCAAAAATTGGGTCACATCAAAATCCAAGATGGCTGCCACCAAATATGTACTGTATACTGTATGTAAACCTTGTAAGTTGTATAACTTGAAAAATAAGCAACATGCCAACTTCCGTTGTGGTACTTGGCTGCATCTAAGCGTAAGAAAGGTCACTATCAAAAAATGGGTAAATTATAAATTTAGAACTTAAATTATAAATATATACATTTGGTGTGTGTGTGTGGGGGGGGGGCGTTAAACTGACCACCCCTTCAATTGTGGATACTATGTAGTCTAGTTTTTATACCACTTATAAATATAATTTTCTCAAATGATTGGCGTGACCTAAGATTAATCTGTAGTGGCCAAGGCCACCATTGGCCACCCCCTGGCTCCTCCATTGGATAAAACTGCTACCTTCACTTGTCAGGATCTGTCACTCTGCGCTGCCTCGAACAAGAAATAAATAAAAAATAAGTTTTTCTACACAGTGTAACTCCTACACACTTGAACATCTTGCACCAAAAACATTAAGGCTTACCAACATCCACTGTTCTATTCCAGTCCAGAAAAACACTCATCTCAAAAACGTCATTCACTGTTCAAATCTGTCAGTGATGGTGGTTTTTGATCCACTGTGTGCTGTGTCTTTTCCAGTACAGCACAATATTTTGACCATTTCTTAATGTTTGATCTGGTTTTTCAGCAGATTTATGGCCCGTGTTACACCCAGTAATTAAATCTCAGAAACTTTATTTCATTTTAACAGTTGTGTTCTTTCCTTATTTACATAATGGATCATTTAGGGCCCAACACTGACCCCTGCGGCACCCCACAAGTTATATTTTTTAATAAGGATATAGGATTACTGATTCAAACAAACTGGTTTCTGTTGGGAATGTATCTTCTTGGCTGGTTTAGCACCACTCCCATAATCCCATACCTTTCCAGTTTATGCAACAACACACCATGATTCATAATGTCAAATGTCTTTTTTTAAAGTTGAACAATACCTGTAAAGTTGCTGTTGTCTGTACCATCAGTCATTCTCTCAGTTAGCTGCATTAAAGCTGTTGATGTGAAGCTGTTTTCTCTGGCGTCATATAAACAGTCTGTCAGTATGTGATGGTTTTTTGATGAAGACAGGGTGTTTGTCCCCAGTTTCAAGCACTGGAATAACTTTGTCAGTTTTTAACAAGCATTAAAAAGTGTCTATACTGTAAAACACTACGTTCAGTAACACCTGTCTGTTGTTAGTCCGCCCTGGTGTTCTGGCTGAATGAAGGTGTGGACGGGATCCAGCTCTCAGCGGTGGAGGATGTGGCCAACATGGTTCCATCTCTGTGGTCTGACATCCGAGCCATCGTTCAGAACAGGACTGACGAGAATCCCAGTACCAGGTAGGAAACGAGGAATTCATCTGTGTGCAGGGATCATGTTGAACGTTTCATCCAAGAAGACCCAGTTGTTGTGAATGATTCACTTTATTTGAATCCCCTCACGCACACGCTCACAAGAAAAACAAATGTTTACTACATTTAATATTACTCAACAATGTATTTGTCACGTGTCAGGATCTGTACCTTCTGTGCTTTTAGTCTAGGTTTAGTGATTTTTTTTTTTTTTTTGTGCGTCTAGTTTGGCGTTCAGCTCCTGTTTCCTGTGCCGCACACATCATCTATTCCTTATTCCTCATGAGTCTTGGCTGCAGTCAGTCTCCCCCTCATCCTTAGTTCTTATGTTCAGCTTCTTTCCATCTCCACCTCAGCGGTGCATCGTTGGCTTCATACCACAGTCTGGTTTCTTCCTTCATGCCTCGTCATGTCTCTGTGATCCCCTGAGGTTTTGTTAGTTTTTCGCTGCCTTGTCAGTCGTTGTTTTCTGTTTGAGACGGGCAGTGAAGCATTTCAGGTTTCTTCTCTTTTTGCATCAGGAAGAGATTTGAAGCTTCAAAGATCATCAGTGACATCAGTGTTCAGCTACAGCAGCCACCAACATCCACATGAATCACACCTCGTTAAAGCAAAACAATACATTTGTAGCAGCTGTGTCAAAAGGCGGCGCTTCACTGTCCACTCATGAAATGTTCTGAAATGTCTGTAGGTCTATCGGTGAGTTAATATGTAGGTCAGTCTTAGAATCAGTCTGCAGATCAGTCTGTGGGTCAGTCTTAGGGTCAGTCTGTGGGTCAGTTTTGGGATTAGTCTGGACTTCAGTCTGTAGATCAGTCTGTTTTTAGGGTCAGTCTGTGGGTTAGTCTGATTCAGTCTATAGATTTTGGTTCTGTATGTAAATCAGTCAATGGGTCAGTCTGTGATTCATAGTTAAAGAATTTACAAATCGTTGCAAATAGAACCCGTGTTTACATTTTTTTAATTTGTACTTTTCAGGGTCCTGATTGGTGTCACTAAAAGCTCCTCAGCCCAAAATGTGTCTGATCTTCTGTCCTACACCGGAGTCGATCTGCTGATCTCCAATGTCCTCACGTATGGGAAAAATTATACCACTAATTACGCTGAGGCCATACAGGACTTGTATTCCTCCCACAGTCAGACCAAGCTGGCCTGGAGTCTGGGGGGGCGAGCTGAGGGTCACCTGGCCTCATTAGTGAGCCGGGCTCAGGTCAAACTCCATCAGCTGCTGCTGCTGACTCTGCCTGGAACACCAGTCTTTAATTATGGAGATGAGATTGGCTTGATGGATGAGGTGAGACATGAATAAACAAAGATAAATGCAGCTTAGGCTGAAACGTGATCTATGACTATCATTGATTTTTTTTGTTTTTTTTTTACATTTTTCATCTCTATTCTAGGCAACCAAATTTCCCAAGATGCTTTGGGACCCAGAGAAGGAGCAGAACGCGACTCTTCAGGTAAATAGACAAACTGCACCCTGTAAGAAAAAAAAAAACGTAAATATGTCATATGAGGTGTAGATGAAGGTCTAAAAATGAGAGCGAAGCATGAACAGAGGAAACCAAAAGCTTTTTTAAAATTGTTGTCAACGTAGCAGAAAAATAATAATAGTAATCTCAAACAGGAGTGCACATGGAACAGGCAAACAAACCAAGTACCAAGCAGGAAATGGGGTCTAGTGGCATAATGACCTTATCAAATGTTTAAAATCTCTTAAAGAGATCAAAGTGGACAGCTTCAGATCTTGTTGCAACGTGTTCCAGGAAACAGGAGTGGAGTAGGAAAAGGCCTTTTGCCAAGTTCAGTCTGCACTGAGGAGACGCTGCAGGTAATGATGTCCTGAGAGCGCACGCTGTAACTGCACTGACATGACATGTAGGAGGAAAAAAATGAAGGCAACAGACCAAGGAGTGGTTTATAGATGATGTATTGCTGTGAGAGCCGACATGTAGATAATGATGACCAGCTGACCAATGGGTACAGAGTGCAGTGATGGATACGGTAGTTACAACCAATGAACCTTAGCACGCCGTGGTAGACAGCATCTAACATCTGCAAGGAGCTGGCAGGGGCATTCATATAAATGTCACTAGAATCAATAGCTGGTAAGAAAGTTGCAGCTACAAGGTGTTTCCTGGTGTTCAGAGTTAGACAGGATCCATTTCTGAAAAAGAAACCCAGTTTTAATTTCAGTTTCTTTATCAAGTCTTCAGCATGTGGCGATGTGCATCAATTAAAATTCCCAAGTATTTGTAAAAATCCACAAACTCAATAGGAACACCAAGCAAGGAAGAACTTCTGGCACCAACTTCCTGTTTGAAAACAACATCACTTTGGTTTTATCAGCGTTTAGCACCAGTTTGAGTTGGAACAAATCTGACTGGATGACGTCAAATGCAGACTGAGGGAGCTGGAAAACCTTGGCAGCTGTTGGCTCAACCATAAAAGAATCAGCACAAAGATGCAAGGAGGCATCAGGAATGTTTTAACCTACATTGCTTATAGAAATTGTAAAAAGCGTGGGTCCTAAGACTGAGCCTTGTGGCACACCATTAGGTACTAAGTACCGTTGTGTTGAATACATTGCCTCCGACCTGACGGATAGTTTGAAAACCAACAGTTTGATCTGAGAAACCAACATCTGACAGTTTACGGCACAAGAAGACTGTTTCCATGGTTACTGGTCCATTGGTGACGCTAGAGGCGCGCCAGGAGTCAGACCTTGTCCCTGAAGGCTATTGTTGATGATTAGGTGATCGCCCATTACAAGATGTGATCGTTCACTGGAAAAATGCAGCAGACAGAATCCAGTGAATCCAGTCACGATGTCAGAAGAGCTGTTTCTGAAAATATATAAATATGTTTCTACAGAAATTAAACCAGTTCTGGTTTGACTGCACAAAGTAAATGAACGACAGAAACATTTCCTGTTTCCTTACAGGAGCAATCCTCAACTCTTAGAACAGATTTATTACGGTCCTAAGAAGCGTGGGTCAGACTCTCTGGTCCACCTCTGCCTCATTGTTTTAACTCGATCATCGTTTCTCCTGAGTCACCTGATCCTCCATTCTAGGCCCAGTCAGAAGCAGAGTAGAGCGAGCGGGTCATGACTTCCTCAACAACCAGCAGAGGAGCACTCTGTCCTTCTATCTTCTTAAACTCTTCCAGCGCTGTTTTTATTTTTTTATATTGCATCATGTCGTCTTTTTGTCTGCAGGAGGAGCAGTCTGAGCGTTTGTCATATCGCAGCTTCTTCTGCTCGGTGAGCGAGCTGCGCAGTAAAGCTCTCTCTCTGCTCCATGGAGACTGGGTGCTCCTCTTCAACTCCTCCTCCTCCCTGGTGTACCTGCGGGTCTGGGACCAGAGTGACCGGTACCTGGCTGCCTTTAACTGGGCCGAGGAAGAGGCGGTGGTGTTTCAGCTGGGCGGTTCGGTGGTGCCTCGACACGGGGCGGTGGTCCTCAGCACCAACAGCAGCGCCCTACCTGAAGACAGCAGCGTGGACCTGAAGAACCTGCAGCTCGGGCCCGGACAGGCCGCTCTCATCAAGTTATCAGGGTAGAAGACGAGTCCACTTCCTGTTTGTTCTGAGTCAAGGTGCACGTGCGGCCTCACTCAGACTGACAGGGAGAAAATCAAAAATGTAGTTTGAGGTGAACATCACTAATCCTGCTGTCAATCAAATTATTATTCTAGCTGTCAATCAAATCACACTCCAATGTGCCGATGTGTTGAGTGTTCGGAAGTGTTGTGTCAATCTGGAGTTAAAACAATTTATCGTTATTAAATCTGTAAACAGGAGCTGTTCATGTGTCTGGTGTGCAAAACAAATACAAATAAAAATGATAAAATAAACTGCATGATTTATTTCTTGTGTGAAATTAATTAAAATGCACTTTTTTATTCTCACTTAAACACAAGTTTTGTTTTTGTAATAAAATATAAAAAAATACATTAACAAGGTCAGATTTACAGCAAGCTCTTGATTATGACAGAAAATCAAACAAAAATGTCAAACTAAAAATACAAATCATTAAAATTTTCAGTCTTTTCTAACTTAAACTGAAAGTTCCTTCAGATAGGTTCCTGAATGCATCATTGTGCTGTTCCTCAAACTGTTGGTTCCTGAATGCATCATATAAACTGTTGGTTCCTGAATGCATCATAGACCCACTCCTCAAACTGTTGGTTCCTGAATGCATCATAGACGAATTCCTCAAACCGTTGGTTCCTGAATGCATCAGAGACGCATTCCTCAAACCGTTGGTTCTTGAATGCATCATATAAACTGTTGGTTCCTGAATGCATCATAGACCTACTCCTCAAACTGTTGGTTCCTGAATGCATCATAGACGCATTCCTCAAACCGTTGGTTCCTCAATGCACCATAGACCCATTCCTTAAACTGTTGGTTCCTGAATGCAACATTGAGCTATTCCTCAAACTGTTGGTTCCTAATGCATCATAAAACTGCATGTTCCTTCAGATAGATTCCTAAATGCATCATTGAGCTATTCCTGTTGAACTGTTGGTTCCTAATGCATCATAGGCATATTTCTCAAACTGTTGGTTCGTGAATGCATCATTGATTTATTCCTAAAAACTCTTGGTTCCTGAATGCATCATTGAGATATTCCTGTTAGTTCCTGAATGTATCATAAAGCTATTTCTCAAACTTTAGAAGGCACAGACAACATTATAGTAATAGCTCGTATATTATTTATTGAAACAAATATATTAATGTAAAAGATAAGTCAGTGTTCAATGAATAACTTCGTTTTATTATTATTTGTTGCTGGCGGACCGGATTCTATTCTATTCTATTCTATTCTGAGTGTTCTGGCCCGATGGCTGGTGGAAGCTCGAGGAGTCGACTGAACGCAACAAAATTTATTTTGTCCACAAGATGGCGCCAAACAGTTGCCCGGGTGTTGACTTACGCCGAAATAAAAGAAGAAGAAGAAAAAGACCGGAACGGAAGAAGAGAGCACATCTCCACGTTAGTTGTCTACACACCGGTATTTATTCCTGATATGATTTCTATATAAAGTAATTTGTGTGAAACTTTTTTATTAATATAACTAGTGTTTCCTGTCGGTCTCGGGAGCGCGCACGAAAGAGGAAGTGACAATAAAGAAAAAAACAACCAAGTTCACCTGAAATTTCTACTTTGAATTTATTGTGTTGTGTGATTTTGTTGAGTTGTTTAATTGTTGAGCTTGTGGGTCACAAGAAGGATAAATGTTTGTATTCGTCTCGTCATGTTGTTGTTTTACACATCACCTGTACGTGTCACACCTGGTTTCAGGTCGTCATGAACTTTGATGAAGCCAAGTTAGAACTTCAGCAGCTGCTGAATAAAGTGAGTCCGTCTGAGGTGGGGAAGCTGCTGGACTGGATGAAGAACTCAGGTAAAGTCACCTGCAGGAGGGAGGTCCCGTTCATGGAGGTGATGGGTTGTTTCCTTCAGATGTCCGACTGCAAGTGAACGCAGCATCAATGCTCATCAAACAAGGCATGAAAAACTGATGAGTTAATACATTTTACAATTGTATTTATATATGATAACGTTTAAAATCGCAACATTATTGAACTAAAAATAAAGTTTCTCTGACTTTAGTTTGAAGAAATAAGCAGATCGCTAAGATTTAAAATCTGAAGGCAGGAAAACAAAAAGAAACCAGATAAACCAGACATCTTCCATACAGCTGCAGACAGCTTCCACACAGCTGCAGACATCTTCCATACAGCTGCAGACATCTTCCATACAGCTGCAGACATCTTCCATACAGCTGCAGACAGCTGACCTGGTGTTGGTTCATCAAGGTCATTTTAATAATTATTAATTTAAACACTAATTAAAAACAAACTACAGTTGTGAGGTTTGGTTATCGTGATGCTCTTGTGATTGACAGATCAAGACAGATCCTGTTTACACCTGTGTGTAAAATTTCTTGCCACCCTCAGTTGATGAACATGTGAGCGTGCACGTGATGAATGTGATCAGATGATTTGAGCAGCTTCCTGTTTGTGTCTCCTTCAGATGAACTGGACCACCTGCTGCTGGACAACAACAAGCTCATCCTGCAGAACATTGCAGACGACCTGAGATCCAGACTGCCTCTGGAGGCCATGTTCCCATCAGAAGCTGCTGCTCACCAGAAGGTTCGGGGGATTTGGATGGGGGTGGGGGTTAAAGAGGCGTGGGCTGTTCTGGTTCAGGTTCTGTTTCTCAGCTGCAGATCCAGGTTGATCTTCTCGCTCTGAAGACTTAGTTTTTATCCAACAAAGGTTTTGGACTTCTGTAGTCCTTTTAGTTCTGAACATTGCGATGTGTGAAGGTTCAGTTTCCCGATGACCATAAATGTTCCGTTGTATTTCTCAGATGCAGCAGTGTGCACGGCCAACAGTGCACGTGGACAGCTTCCTGTACAGCGACGAGCAGGTGGACGCTCTGTGTGAGGAGGGGGCCATGAGCAGGAACTACTGCCTGAGCTGCGGATCCTTCAGAACCGCTCCACTGGGTACCAGCAGACACACTGAAGCAGCTGCAAAACATGGACCAGTTCAAAGATCTGATCCAAGTTCTGACACGACACGTGTTTAGTTTGTTTAGCTGCAGAAACGTTTTGATTTTAACGTCAGTGAGGATTCTGACCCAAACAGTTTCACTTTTAACAAGAACTTTTAGAGGAGAAGTCATAAAGAACTCAAAGATCATACATACCATAATTTCCAGACTATTGAGCGCAACTGAAAAAAAAAAAAAATATATATATATATATGTATATAAAAAAAAGTTAAAAACAAAACAACTGGACTTTTATTTGTAGCTGAAGACGTTTCACTTCTCATCCGAGGAGCTTTCTCAATTCAAAGAAACGAGGAATGTGGGATTCAAGTTACAAAAGCTGAGATGTTCTGTGAGCTTGCATGATGCAGACTGACACATGCACATTGACCTCTCACTCTTCACAATAGAGGATCGTTAGGGTCTTTGTTAGTTTCACCCACAGAGGGACCACTCTGGTCAGATGGCAGAAATTCCTGATAGGCATGAAACTGGCTGGGTATACCCGAACATAAGCCACGCCCACTAAAAAAACATAATAATAATTTTGTACAATTTCAAACAAAGTCTCCAAATTGTGCCATCAGAACCTGAGTTGCTCAGACTGAATCTGTATTTGCGTGATTTGAAATTAAATACATTGGTACTGGACTTGGGCACCAGTGACCCAAAATGGAAGAAGCAGGTCAAAAAGATAATGGATGGATGAAACTAAATTAAATTGCTTTGAAACTGCATTTCGTTTTATTGAAAATTAAATTTGACTTTCAGTTCCAAATTTCAGTTTGTGTGTCACACATCAGGCTTCAAGTCAAGGCAATCTGAGGTGATCTTTGAACAGATCCACCCTCTCGCTGTGTGGGGTTCAGCTCCTCCATGACCTCAGCTGATCCTGTTGTCATCTTCTCCTTCTGCAGAGTTCATCTCTCATTCCTTCTCAGTGACTGAGCTGCAGTTCCTCTTCCAGAACCTTCTTCCAGATTTGAGCGGGCGGACCGTGGTGGACGTTGGTTCCAGACTAGGAGCTGTGCTTTATGCGGTCAGAGGCCAACACGCACACGTGCATGCACACGTTTGGTTTGTATTGCCAGTAGTGAGTGGGACTCCTTCAGGGTGGGAGTTGGACTCCACCAGAGCTGCTCGTTGTCACTGAGTCTCTTCATAACTTTCATGGACAGAATTTCTCGGTGCAGCCAGGGGGTGGAGGGAGTCCTGTTTGATGACCTCAGGATTCATCTCTGCTCTTTGCAGATGATGTGGTCCTGTTGGAGTCATCGTGCTGTGACCTTCAGCTCTCACTGGAGCGGTTCACAGGATGAGGATCAGAACCTTGAACTCTGAGGCCGTGGTCCTCAGTCAGAAAATGGTGGATTGTTCTCTTCAGGTCGAGGGTGAGGTTCTGCTTCAAGTGGAGGAGTTCAAGTGTTTCTGGGTTTTGTTCATGAATGAGGAAAGACTGGTGCGTGAGACTGACAGATGGATTGGTGCAGCACCTGCAGTATTGTGGACTCTGTGCCGGTCCATTGTGGTGAAGAGGGAGCTGAGCTGTAAGGTAAAGCTCTCTGTTTACTGGTCGTCTACGTTCCCACCTCTGGTCATGAACTCTAGGTAGAAACTGAAAGAATGAGATTGTGGATACAAGAGGTTGAAATGAGTTTCCTCTGCAGGGGAGCTGGACTCTCCCTCAGAGACAGGGTGAGAAGTTCAGTTATCAGGAGGGACTCAGAGTAGAACTGCTGCTCCTCCACATCGAGAGGAGCCAGTTGAGGTGGTTCAGGCGTCTGGTAAGGATGCTCCCTGGGCAGGTGCTTTGGGCATGTCCTGACTAGGAGGAGACCCTGGGGAAAACCCAGGACATGCTGGAAAGACTATGTCTCTTGGTTGATCTGGGAACGCCTTTGAAGTCCTCCCAGAAGAGCTGGAAGAGGAGGCTGTGGAAGGAGATATCTGGACCTCCCTGCTCAAGATGCTGCTCCTGAGACCTGACTTCAGAACAAGTGGAAAATGATGGATTTATGGATCCATTGACTGATGGATGGATGGATCCATCGATTGATGGATGGGAGGGAGGGAGCCATCAATTGATGGATGGGATTGATGGATGGATCCATTGATTGATGGATAATCGATCGATCCAGAGGGTTGCCCCAGTTCTTTTCTAAACGCTTCTTCATGTCGTAGATGTTTTTCCGTCAAGTGTCTTGAATTGCTCTTTGTCTGCCCCTCCCCTGAAGTGTTTGGTCTGATTCAAGATGGCCGCTCTGCACCCAGCTCAATGTGACAAGAGCTTCAAGTCAAAACGTTTTAATTTTTTGTTTAGTGTGCACGTCTGTTTGGTTTTAATAAACATCATTCAACAAACTGATCTGAAGACGGAGAAGAATCAAACTGTTGGAGGAAGTGCAGCGGAGAATAATGACAAATCTGGTGTGTGTGTGTGTGTGTGTGCACGTGTTGTGTTCAGGGTTATTTGTACAGTTCAGCGTCTCGGCTGCTTGGACTTGAACTCAACGAGGACTTTGTCCGGCTCCAGAACGACATCGTGCACAAATACAAGTTTTCTGACAGAGTTCAGGTTTGAACATTCCTCAGCTAATACACACACACACACATGCACACACACACACACACTGCTTACACACTTTCATCCATTGAACCTCTGCAGGTTCTGCATGCTGACGTCTGCACACAAGAAGTTCTGCTGAGCAGCACCGATGTTCTGATCATGAACAACGTCTTCGAGTACTTCATGGAGTCCAGCCAACAAGTCAGGTAAACACCTGAAGAAACATCTAGAGTCCAAACTGAGCTACACAACCCTGACAGACGTGGCTGCCTGTGTCCAGGGCGTGGAGCTTCATCATGCAGACCTTCAGGAGGAGAGGCTCGCTGCTCGTCACGGTTCCCAGCCTGCAGGAGAGTCTGAGCGCCCTGCAGGTAACACCTCCAGCAACCAGCTGCAGCAGGACGTTCTGCTGGGAATCCAAAATACTAACAGTCCCTGCTCGTGTCCATCAGGTGTCGCTGGAGCCCGGCTGGGTGGAAGAGCTTCCTGTGGACTATGACGTCTACCTGGGCCGAGATACGGACCCTGAGGCTCTCCGACAGATCCACCTCTACAGAATCGTGTGACACTGGGGAGGCGGAGCTTTACGTTCCACGTCCTCGTCCTTCTGAGCATCGAAGAATGACACCTGAACGTCTGAACAAACACCTGCGAAGTCACAGCTAAATGAATCATGAGGCAACAGTGGAAATAAATGATATCATCCAGGGATAATCAACTGGTGGCCCAGGGGCCACATCAGGCCCATGGATGAACTCACTTTGGCTCACCAATGGGTTCATTTTAAAATAAAACTAGATTTTAAACCATAAAACAAACGGAATGACAATAACTGCTGGATGTCCGACCCCTGAGCAGTTTAGTCGAATAGTCCTGATCTAAGGTGTCCAACAAGGTTGAGTCAGGTCCCCTGGATGGATTCTTCTTGTTGAAACATTTTGTCTTTTATCCAAAGGACTTCACTGGAACCAGGGAAGTCCGGTCCTGTTCCACCTTCAGCTTCTGGGTTCTGTTCAGAGGTTTGCATACATACATCTAACCAGAGTCCGTCATGGGAAACCTCGTCCGTTCTGGTGTATGAGCTGGGCCTGGGGACTGAAGCACGAGTGAACCTGTGAGTGCCGACCGCTCCAGCGTCTACAGCTGAAGCTGGACGCTTGTTCTTTTCCGTTTCATGCGTTTTTGTTTTCTTTTCTCGTGCCTTTTTCGTAATCATTTCATTTGCATCGAGGTGTGTAACGTCTGTTTGTATTGAGTTCAAATGTGTTTATGTATTTGTATGCCTACTTTATGAGATTTAATTTGTTCTTTTGAAATAAACGAGGCTAGGTCTGCAAATGAGCCTCAGGCTAGAAGACCCATGTGCAACAATAAATAAATAAAATAGTGTCACTGTGTTTAAGAATGTAACATTATTTAAAATGAGTTATTAAATTCATGATCCTCAACATGCACATAGATAAATGTCATTAAGTTATTAAATGTAGTTTTGATTAATAAAGGAGCAACAAATCTGATGTCCTATGTGGATCTGATCCTTACAGGATCCTTTTAGTTTGATTTATTTTTGTCATTATCTCAGCCTGTAAGATCCAGATGTCCTTCCTCTACAGAAATGGTTCAACGGAACCTCAGACTCATGGGTCCAAACCCAGAAGAGTCAGCTTCTACAGTACCAGCTAATGAATGAACTGCTGCATTTACGGCCTGCTCGTAGATCGGAAATTTGAACTTTAAATTATTCCAACCTGTAAACTCGGACAGAAATGACAAAAACAATGTTAAAGTGAGTAAATAACATTAACACATTTATTAAATGAAATAGCAAATGTTGCTATTCAATCGGCTAGTCGACAACATTTTAGTTCCAGTACTGTAGAACAAGCGGAGGCGTGAAAATGAAAATTTCCGAGCCGTCCCGGGGTCCGTGAAGTAGATAAAACTTCGTCAACAAGCCGCCAGAGCCGAATTTCCGCCCGGACTTCTTCCTCTTCGTTTGGACCGCCGGCGGGTACTTCGTCCGTACACTTCGGTAAAACCCGCCAGTTTCATTTGGTCCAGCTCTGGTTCATGTTTGGGAGGTTGGGGGAGGGTTCGGGCTGTGTGTTCGGTGCCTAACTGGGTCCAAGTGTTCGGTTCAGATAAAGGAGAGGAGCCGTTTCTCCACGCGGTCAGATTATCTGCGCGTTTAACAAAAGAGCCGCTCTCCTCTTTCCCAACTCCCGCTGTTCGGTTCGGCTTGGTTCTGCCTCTCTTGTTCCGGTCCAACTGTCAGGCTTCGCTTTGGTGTGCTTTAGTGGCAGTTAGTCGGACTCTGACCCGTTTTGGCTCCTCTTTCTTTCAGCGAAGCGATGCCGCTGCTCCACCGAACAGCCTTCATCCGGCAGAGACCTCCGGCGGACCTGCAGCCGGACGAGGAGGTCTTCCTCTGCAAGATCACACACGAAGTCTTCCGGACCTATGAGTGAGTATCACCCGGCCCGTGGGCTCAGGTGGGTCGGTGAAAGGACAACAGGCGGGTTCAGAACCACAGGAAGGTCCAATAGGTCCAGAACATCAACAGATAAATCCAAAACATCCATGTATAGGTCCAAAATTTCCATTTACAGGTCCAAAACATCGACGTATAGGTTCAAAACATCGTCTTATAGGTTCAAAACATCCACGTATAGGTCCAAAACATCCACGTATAGGTAGAAAACATCCATGTATAGGTTCAAAACATCCATGTATAGGTTCAAAACATCCATGTATAGGTTCAAAGCATCAACTTGTAGGTTCAAAACATCCACGTGTAGGTTCAAAACATCCACGTATAGGTCCAAAACATCCATGTATAGGTTCAAAACATCCACGTATTGGTCCAAAACATCCACGTATTGGTCCAAAACATCCACGTATTGGTCCAAAACATCCACGTATTGGTCCAAAACATCCATGTATAGGTTCAAAACATCCATGTATAGGTTCAAAACATCCATGTATTGGTCCAAAACATCCACGTATAGATCCAAAACACCCATGTATATGTCCAAAACATCCATGTATAGGTTCAAAACATCCATGTATTGGTCCAAAACATCCATTTATAGGTTCAAAATATCCACGTATAGGTTCAAAACATCTATGTATAGGTCCAAAACATCCACGTATAGATCCAAAACATCCATGTATAGGTCCAAAACATCCATGTATAGGTTCAAAACATCCATGTATTGGTCCAAAACATCCATTTATAGGTTCAAAATATCCA
>JARVLU010000624.1:23397959-23415363 GCA_031762415.1 Simpsonichthys santanae | reverse complement strand
CCCCCCCCACCAGTGAGGAGGAACCTGTTCAGGTTCTGAAGGTGGGTGAGGTTCAGTTTCTGAGGTCATCCAGCAGAAACCTGGTCTGGAAGCTGCAGAGATGAAGATGAACAGGGTTAGATCAGAGTCCTCCAGAGGTTTGACATCATGGAGGTAAGATCTGACCAAGTTTGACCAAAGTTCCAGAGATGAGGCCTTCAGGAGGTCAGAGGAGAGGAGCACTCTTCCTGCGTGCTCAGTTGATTGAACAAACTTGGTCTGGAGTGTTCTGAAGGTCTTGTCCTGTAGATGAACTGCAGAAGATACAAATGTTCCGTCTCATCAGATCTTTAACAACAACCTCCCCCTTTTGATGTCTGCAGGTGAGTTCATCTTCGACGTGGAGCTCATGTTCTCCAACTGTCTTCAGTATAATCCTCGTAACACCAACGAGGCCAGAGCCGGACAACGCCTGCAGCAGTTCTTCCACGCCGAGCTCCGCCGGCTCGGCCTGTCGGAACAAGACTCCGCCCCTCCCGCCAAACGCTGCCGACAGTAACCGCACGGTGGTTTCGCCCTGGTGATTGGGTACTGCTGGGGTCAAAGGTCATGGGCCGAACAACAGACTTCCAGAAAACCCAGACCTACTGAAGAATGTGTGGAAGAGGCTCTTGATGTTCGCTCAGGGAGAAAACGTTTTGTTTTTAGGGTTGGCGACACCGCCCTTCAAATTAAAAGCATCAGAAACATCACCTGGATCCAAAAAGTCCCGTGTCTTTCTGTGAGAAGACCTTTTTTAATTTAGAGCTTTAATTTTAAATGTGCGAGCAGGTTCTGATCCAAAGTCTGATCCTGTGAGCACAGACCTGACCTGCTGAGCAGTTCCAGACCTTTGATGCTGTGAACTTTCTTCTGGTCCCCGTCACTGTGAGAAAACAGAAAAAGTGCTTCCTTCAGGATGGACACGCCTGTTTCAGGTGAATATTTGTAATAAAAGCGTCATTATGATCGTTTGTTCAGATTAAAGGTTAATAATCTGGTTCATATTGAAATAATTACAGATTAGAGTTAATTTCTTGTTAAACCTTGGAGCTGCTGCAGTCTGTTTTGGGTGGGGGGGTTCTGCTGATGTTTCTGATGGATGTTAGCTGCAGATACTACACTGGACCTGCTGCAGCCCTCCGTCCCCCCCCCACCCCCCTCCTCTTTCTTTGGTATTTATTTAGTTGAAACCTGTTAATTTATGAGCGGTAGCTGCCTCAACGTCCCGTCTAAAGTTCAATAAAGTTGATTTTTTTTTTTAACGACTGCGCCTTCTCTGGGCTCGTGCTTCAAACCTTTGGTTGTCTGATCATCTTTATGTTCCTCGTCCTGCTGAACAGTCAAGAACAACAGAACTACCGTATTTTTCACCCTATAAGTCGCCCTGCGATTTATTCATTTAACCTTTATTTATACGCCTAAGCGACATATTTATCGACGTATTTATTTATGGATTTTTTCCCCCATGTTTATAAAATAAGTTTTGGCTGAGATATGACCATTTTCATTCATTGACTGAAAATATTAAACACTACCATTTTCAGCCGCTAGATGGCACTCGAGTAGTATGGCATGCTGTTGTGTCATATAATAGGTAAAAGTGGCTATTAATGACACAATCAGCTTGCCATAACCTGCCGCCTTCGTCCAGCTCGTCTGGAGCAACCGTCAAATGGCTTCATTTCTCTGTGCCACCCCGACAAAATGCAGCTGATTTGACCATTGACGTGCATTTATTAAGTAAAAGTTCAACTGAGACACACCTTTACTATAATGTTGAACAAACAAATAATTGTTTTTTGGTGGTGATCTTGTTAAATTTTGAAGACATGCGCAGCGACTCGTCCCTCTGCGCTCTTCTGCAAATCGGGTTTTGAAATGCCGCTGATTTGACCGTCAAAGTGCATTTATTAAGAAAAAGTTAGACTGAGACACACCTTTGTGATAATTTTGAGCAAACAAATATTTGTTTTTAAGTTTCAATCTTGTTAAATTCTTGTTAAAGTCCTCTCGTGCACGCTCCCGCGGTTGGCAGCCAATCGATTTTTGGCACAACACCGACCCACATTTCAGGGTTTTCAGCCGTGGCACCTAATAGATGTAATGTTTACAGCGAAGCGACTGATTTATGGATTTTTCCACTTTATTAGACATTTTGGGACTGATGCAACTTATAGGGCGGTGCAACCTGTACAGCGGAAAATATGGTACTATCGTATTTTCATGTAAAATGATTCAGTTCCCTCCAGAAGTTCTGGAACAGCAGGGCTAGTTCCTTTCTGTTTGTTCAATGAGGACATTTGGGTTTGAGGTCAAAAGATGAGTACGAGACAAGAGTTCAGAAGTTGAGCTTATTTTTCCTGGTATTTACATTTCGATGTACAACTCAGACTCAGTCTACGTTCCTACCCTCACCTATGGCCACGAACTGGGTAATGATCAAAAGAACGCAATACAGTAGTCCCTCGATACTTTGCGGTTCAACTTTCACAGACTCGCTGTTTCGCGATTTTTGAACTCAAGACACACGATTGTTGACTTTTACTATTACTCACGTGGTTGGGACGGTACAGGATAAAAAGTGAACGGGAGCAGGAACAACCCATAGGACAATAAACAAATACTTCAGACAGGCGCCGCCATTTTGTAGTTTTCTTTCAACACTGACTGTAATGCACGTCAAAAGAACTACACGGCCCAGAAGCCAACAGTGTTTCATGCTGCTGCTTTCTGCCAAACAAAGAACAGCAAACACTAGTGGAGACACGGAGGTGGTGAAAGTGGTTTTGCAATGCAAAGTCAGAAGTAACGATATTTCTGTGAAGCTCACAGAACTGACAGGAAAGACAAACAATCCTGAAGCTGAACTCATCCTTCAAGTTGTATCTTCACTGGTGAGTACCCATATAACATTTTACTGTACTGTACATATGTTGTTAAAATGACAGGTTTAAGAACATTGTTAAGAGTGTGGGAAGAAGCTTTAAAATATAAATACTAAAGTAAATGTAACGTCCCTACTTGCAGGGGTGTCTGGAACGTAACCCCCACGAAAAGTGAGGGACTTCTGTACAAGTTGAAATGAGTTTCCTCTGCAGGGTAGCTGGACTCTTATAGTGTGAGAAGTTCAGTTATCAGGAGAGACTGAGTAGAACTGCTCCTCCACATCGAGAGGAGCCAGTTGAGGTGGTTCAGGCATGTCTGACGAGGAAGACCCAGGATACGCTGGAGAGACAGTTGGTCTGGGAACGCCTTGGAAAGAGATGTCTGGACCTCCCTCCTCAAGATGATAGATGGATGGATGTATAGCTTAGGGCTTATTTGTTTGAACCCACCCATTTTTCAAGTGATCGACGAGTGTTTTTTCTTGACCAGGTGTTGCCTGTTAGGTTGTTGAAAGGAAGTGGATAAGATCAGGAATGGGATCAGAGGTTGAAGGACTGGGAGATAAAGTTAGGTCAGACTGAGATAGTTTGGACATGTCCAGAGGAGGGACAGTGGGTGTACTGGTAGAAGGATGTTAGTGCTGCAGCTGCCAGGAAAAAGACAGGAGATGCAGTTAGAGAGGGCATGGAGGTAGTTGGAGGACTCTGAAGAGGAAACAGCTGTATCTGTTGCATTATTTAAGAAACAGCAGAGAAACACTTTTTTTTTTTCTAATAACTTTATTTTTCTTTTTGCTCAAAGTTGGTCCTGCTTTACTTCTTTACCATCTTGTTTTCAAGATTTCTTTAGATGATCTAGAAACTATTCTTGACGTCCCGCCTGGTAAAACGAAGGTTAAATTAAAAACACAATTAGTCGTTAACAGATGAACAACAGGAGACAAACCTGAAGGAGCAATAAAAGATAAACTGTTTTAATCTTTAGTATTTTGGAACCAGACTTTTGGTGGTCTGGTTGAAATCAGTGGGACATGTTTAAATGTCTGATTCTGCCAGCAGAGGTCAGCCTGACTGCACAGTTGGTGTCCACAGAACCAGAACCCAATACGTAGTTTTATTATTCAGCCTGAAAACAAAACCTCTGGGGGCTGACGCACACTTTACTTTAGAAACGGCCTTAATGAGTTTGGGTCAGTTTAGCTCTGTCATGTTGTGAGGAGCCAAAGTCCAGAGGTTTCAAACCGACATCCAAGCAAAACAACCGAACGCTGGTTAACACGAGGATCTGACCAGGAGGGAAGAGCTGGAAAAGGAACAGTTAAACTCAAAAAGCTCAAATTCATAAACAGAAGCAACCAGCCCTTCATTCCAAACCATCACATGAACTTCAGAACCTTCCTGAATCTCAAGTAGCTGCTGGTTCACCTCCACCCAGTCCCTTTTGGCAGAATCGCAGAGTGAAACCCATCACAACATTTTATTCCTCTGGACCCAAACAGAACCACAGACTGACCAGAAGAGTTTAATGTTCTGGAGCATTCTGGACCTCGTCATGTGTTCTGGCCCCAGCTCTACAAACATTTTCACAGTTTACCTTAAACCAGTGGTTCCCAGTCCTGGTCCTTGAGGAACACCATTGTGCGTGTTTTAGTTGTTTCCCTGCGTTGACTCCTGATTTGAATGAACGGGTGATTAACTGCAACAGACTTCTGCAGATGTGAAGAAGTAATTAAACGACTGATGTGTTGGAGCACAGGATGGTGTTCCTCAAGGACCTTGATTGGGAACCACTGTGTAGCGCCTGACTTCCTGTTTAAAGCTGACACCTTTTCCTTAGTGAGCAGAGTACAGTTCTGATCCAGGACTTTTGCTGCCGGACTATAAAACGTTCTGACCAACCAGACCTGCAGCTTCAGAACAGCTGGTGAAAACTTGATGTTTTCAGAACTGTGTGATCGATCCAAACTGAACGGGGCAGTCCTCCAGCTACTTCTGACATTTCTTCCTCTGGTTCTGGACTCGGGGCTCGGGAGTGGCAGTTTGAGCAGGGAGGTCCAGACATCTCTGTCCACAGCCACCTCTTCTGGTGTTCCCAGACCAGCCGACAGACCTGTACGGTAGTCTCCTCCAGTGTGACCTGAGTCAAGTTGTTGCAGGGGTCTCCTCCCTGTTGGACATGCCCAAAACACCTCCTAAGGAGACGTCCAGACCCCTTCTACTGCTCTGGCTACATTGAGCAAGTGTATCTGCAGAGGTTATGAACAGAAGTGGGTCAACGGGCAGCGCTGGAGTCCGACTCTCACCCTGAAGAGGCAACACAACTCAAACTGGCTCAGTTTGTACAGAACAGCTGTAAAACACTGTAAATGTGAACATGATTGTAGTTGGTTTTTCTTAAGTCCTGCCTCTGATTGACCCAGGACTCTTACATGTTTTTATTTTATTTTTGAGAGCATTTATTTTACCATTTTCTTTTTTAGAAAGTAGAATTAAAATCTGGAAATGTTTAAAAGATGTATTAAAAAAAAAACTTAAATCCTTGTTTGAGTTCAGCTGTGTGTGGATGTTTGTGCAGTCGTGGCCAAACGTTTCAAAAATGGCACCACTTTTTGTTTGCACAGTTTTGCTGCCTCCGTTTTGATGGTGACAATTTCCTATTAACTCAGATGAATTGCAAAGTCATTCCCTGCCATGAAGATGACTTCATCACAAACGTTGCTGCGTTCCAGCCCAACAAGATGGCCGGCTAACATTTCACTGATCTCGTCAGCTCAGGAGAAAAGGTTTGTGAGGACAAGACAGCTGTTATCACTCTGGCATGCTGATTAGAGGATCAGACTTTGAAAGGGTGATGGTGCTCTTATGTTTTCTTTTAACCACGGTTACCTCCAAGGAAAGGAGTGCAGTCATCATCGCAACAAAGGGGTTTTACAGTCAAAGGTTGTTGCTTGTAAGACGGCACCCAATCGACCATTCATTACATCATCAAGAACTTCAAGGAGAGTTCAGTTACAGTGACAACGGCTTCGGGGCGTCCAAGAAAGTCATACAAGTGTTAAGACCATCTCCTATGAAATCAGGTCACCAGTGCAGAGTTTGCTCAGGAATGACAAGAGGGCAGATATGAGTGCATCTGACCACACAGTGACATGAAGGCTTGGTGTCAAGGAGGACAGCAAAGAAGCCACTTCAAGAAAAACATCAAGGACAGACCGACACTGCAGGAAGCATAGGGATTGAACAGCAGAAGACTGGTGGGGGGTTTCTGCTGGAGCCCCCTTAACAATGTTTGAGATGTTTGGAAAACGATTGGAGAAGAAAAGTGAGCGCTCCCATGAGTCCTGTGTCAGTCCAACAGTGAAGCATCCTGAGACCGTTCATGTGTGGAGTTGCTTCTCATCCAGGGGAGGGGGTTTGCTCAAAACTGTGTCTGAAGAACACATATGTCTTCCAAGTGAAACTTCTCCCAACAATCCAGGAACAATTTGGAGATGAACAATGGTTTTTCCAGTATTATAGAGCACCATGACACAAGGCAACAGTAATAACCAAGTGAAAAAAAACAATGACATTTTGGCTCCATGGCCAGAAAACTTCCCAGATCTCCATCCCATAGATGAACAAAGAAAAACTCAGAAGCTCTGATCAACTCCAGAGAACAATAAACACAACAGTATAACTGTACTGTCTATAAATATCAATTTGTCACAAGATTTCTTGACTTTTACAGCCACAATGACAGAATTCATGTGGAGAACATTCAGTTCACACAGTAATCTTAATCTGTATGTTAAAATAAGTGATGTACCAACTTCCATTTTGGCGTGTGGCTGCATCTAGGTGTAAGAAAGTTCCTTTCAAAAATTGGGTTGTCACATTAAAACTCAAAATGGTCACCACCACATGTAAATGACCTCCCTAATTATTGGAGTAAAATATGCTTTCTAGTTTTATGCCTCAAAGTCTAGTTTCCTACAATGATTGGGGTAGATGGACTTTAATCTACTGTGGCCACCACCTGGCTCCACCATTGCACCTGCTGGTGGATAGAGCTGCTCTCCAGGGTCCATCACTCTGCTGCTTCAGACAGAAAAAAAAAATGCATCTTTTCAAAAACTACATACATTAATTGCTCAATTCCCTCAGTAATGGGGGACATTGGCATACCAATGTGTTTTTAGGGAGAACAAGGGCGATAAAGCTCAAGTCAAGACAACTGGGCCTGAAAGAGTCTCACTAAAAACTCCATCTACTGTTTGGAATGTCACCCACTGCTGGTCTGCACAGACAATACAACGTTCAGTTTGACACCGTTGGTATTTGTTATTTTATACTTATTTTAAGCAAGTAATGTCTAACCCTCTCAACCCAGGAACAAATGCTTGTCAGCTCAAAGTGGCCCTGTCGTTGGAGACCGCTGAAATAAGAAGTCAAAGTCTGCATAAAACAGATGCCTTGTTGTTCCCAGAGAGACCTGGAATTTGGAGAGCACTCAGTGGTCTTTGTGATCCATGACCATGTACGCATGACATGTAGAGGAGGGAGAAAGAAGACGGTTCTGAACAGGTTGGAAGAAAGAAGTTCAAACCTGACCCTGTCCCTGCACACAAAGCCCAGGGGTATGTGGGGGCTACGGGAGCAATAATAGGCTTGGCTAAAAATAAAAGGGACAAAATGACTGTTGAGGATACCGTTACAAAGAGCTCCACTGGACAAATAGCAGGGCCATGGCTTTGAAGAGTTTCTCACAAAAGAGGCAATCCCCCTCCTCAACAACCCCTACCCCCTCCTTATCCCACTTTACTGCCTGATCTGCCCTCGCTCCGATCAGGTTCCCATTATGAGCAAGGCCACACCATTAAGAGGGCAGGGGTGGTTTGAAATGCCTGTCAGAAGCTGCTCATCTGTGTCCGGCCTCCACGGCTCATGTGAGCGCACGGCAAACAGACCAAACACGCCATGTGTCACTTATTTGCCTGCAGCACATTTATGGGGATTTTCACTGGTCTTTTTGAGCCCCGGCTCTACGTAGAACCCTTGGCCTGTTGGTGGGAGTAAAGCACTGGAATATCCAAGATATCCCTGAATGTAACATCTTTTCATTCAGAATTGTTCAAGATCTGTCTTTAGCAAGTAAAACAAGACCAAAACGTTCAAGCCCTTGTTAACCCTAACCCCCTGACCTAATTTGATGATGAAATCTACCCCCTGGGTGATGAGCAGGAACTCATGATGTCTCAGGCATCCAGCTTCATGTCTCTGGGTTGGATGGGCCTCAGACAGATTCTTGTCTTGCCTCACGCTGTAGCACCATTTCTTTCTTTCTGCAGTGTCCTTGTACTAGTTGTGGTTGAAGCCACAGATCTTCATGTCCTTTTATGCAGATTTTTCATCACTCTTTTGGTTGCTCTCTATCCCCTCAGCTTGAATGCAATATGTATTATACACACATACATGTGATATCTTAGCTACTATAATGCCTGATAGGACTTTCCATGTTCTACAATGGCAGGTGAATGGCTAGTACAGTAGTTGGATGTGATTGCTCCTTTCTGGGTGTCTTTCATGAACAGGACTGTGTGGGATATTTCCAGTAGCAGCAGATTCATGTGTAGGTGTTCGTGGAGAACAGTCTGTTCTTCAACCAGTAGATGTGGATCATTTCAGGCCCAAGTTCAGTCCAGCTCTTAGTTGCTGAAACTCTGTCTTGGATGTCTGCCACTGTAATGAGCACTGGTTCTTTTTCTGGGAGAGTGCTGTGTTGAGATCTTGTAGCCATGGAGCATCAAAATCTGTGATGCCTCCTTCTCCCATATGCTTCTCCAGTGTTGCCCAGTCACAGCTCTGGGTGAATCTACCCTCTTGTTACCCTACCATCGACCGTGCACTCTGGATGGTCTGGTTGAGAATAGTCTGTTCATACTCCTGGCTTCTGCCTCTTGAGTGTAGATGAGTAGCCAGAGCTTTTTGTTGTTGTTGTTGTTGTTTGGCAGTCTAGAGCCTCAGGTATGGTCATATTGTCATGTTTTGTGGTTCATTTAACTCTTCTGTTTTTCTGACAGTTGGATAATTTACCTTTGTCTTTCTTTGTAGCTTCCAGCCTCCTTCTCTATAGTGAACAATGCTCCTTATTCATTCTAGACTTGATCTTATAGCCAAGTAAGTCAAGGATCCACTGTTGCTGTAGTGTGCACCAGCTTGATGGTGTCAGCTTAGCAATGCTACATTTACATCTTCCATCAGATGTTTAGAAAGTACTTTGCCTCTTAGCTTTAGTAAGGTGTGAAGGTTATGGGCGCCTAGCTTGGTCACAGTCTTCATTCTCATGTCAGTTGCTCTTCTGTTCAGTTCTTCAGGGCTTTTTAATGGGGCTTGCTATCTGATGGTCAGGATGATGGTATATCCCCCATGTCTTGTCTTCTATACTCCCCATAGGTTTCTCCCTCAAATGTTGGAACACTGGGTCTGAAGCTGGTTCCGAGTCAATCTGGATGATTGGTATTAAAGTTTTAATGGTTCCCTCATCCTTCCCATAATCTCTCCTATCTGTAGACTTACAGTCTGGAATTATGTGGATCAGTTTTTTATCTGTATGGGTATGTATACATTCATGTTCGTGTCTGCTTTCTGTAGCATTCAGAGCTGATTGCAGTAAAAAAAAAAAAAAACAACTTTATGGTTGATTGTAGTAAAGTGCAGTTATAGTTTTGTGCTTTAATTGTCCTCCAGCTGCTGCTGACAGCAACACGGCCGGCCCTTCCCTCCTCACATCACAGGAGGATATTTTCACAGGAGGTGGGCACCTGCCTCAGCTTCCTCGCTGATTGTTTCCAGGACCGAGGGGCCTCTTTACTTCTGACATATTTTGCTCTGAGGTAACATTTCCTTGCATTATTGTCACAGAATAGCTCCCCTCGTCTATTGTGGAACAAGTTAAAACTCTGTATAGATTTGGGAAAAAGTGATGGGGGAAAGTTGAAGAGGGGAAATTCCAAGGAATTCTAGAGGCATTCCTTTTGCTTTCCTTTTCTTTTTTCTTTGAGCGTCAAGGCCATGTCAGCTCTGTGCTTCCGATCAACATTAACCTGCTTTCAATTTATTATTTTAAAAAGTAGGCTTAGGAAGTTTAATTTTTTTTTAGTTTATTCCAAAAATAAATACTTTGAAGGAAGTAAATAATCAAACCCATCAAAGGATTCCTGTCGCAAGCCGATATGCTCCACCAGTGCACTGAGCTTCACAGAGACTAAATCAACACAGTGACAACAAAAAGTTTATTTGAGACTGAAAAATGAGACAAAGGACAAACATTAGACCCGTGTTGAGTCAGTGTGGCATCAGAGGAAGAGCAGCAGGTTGGTCTCAGTGATGTTGAGCTTTAATCCTGGCAAGGACAACATCCAAACATCAGTTTACCCTCCAGTCTTTGATGGTGGAACAACTTCTCTCCAACAAATCGCACCTTTGCAGCTTTGGTCGCTTCATATTTCATGTACTGGATTATAGTTTTTAAAGTGTCTGGCTCACAGTGTCAAGGAAACGAGGCAGAAAGGAGGGGTTTTAATTCTGTGCATGTCCACATGGATCTGCTGCCCCTGTGCTCAGAAGTTCATGCAGGATCAGACTGCATGCATGGCTGCAAGGTAGTGCATGCATGTTTTTGGTCTGTGGGAGAAAACCTATGTGTGCACGGAGAGAACATGCAAACTCCACCCAGAAAGGCCCCTAGCTGGGATTTGATTCAATGACTTTCTCGCTGCGAGCCAACAGCTCTGCCAACTGAGCCACCGTACCTCTTATAATAATAATAATGATAATAATCTTCTTTCTTGATGTTTCTTCATTTTGATGTTGCCGATATGGGGAGTTGAACTGGCAACCTTCTGATCACAGGCTCGCCTTCTCAAACCTCTGCACCACCACTCCCCCAATAATAATAATAAAAATGATAATAATAGTAATGTGCTGTCAAAAGAATTCTAAAGCATTCAGGAGGCAGGTTTGACAGCTGTGTTCCTGTCTGGATCCAGCCCCCCCCCCAGCCTGTCCTCACCCCTGGAGCCTTAACTCACCTGGTAGCATGAGTACGTGTTACTAATCAGCAGCAGGGTGAAACACCATAAATCAGAGATAAAATAATTAGACATTTGAATCAAACTCTACTTTAAGGTTAATTACCTTGTGGACTTTTTCTTTTGTCTTTTCATCATCTGCGTTGCGTTTCTGTATTTGTGTGCGTGCGGTTCTCCTGAGAGCCGGCACAGATTTTCCCACTGCTCCGTGGAGCCACGGTTCTGTTGTCACCAGGCCACAGCCACACTGCTTATTGTATTTATGTCCTGTGTATCACTTCCTGTGTCAGATTGTGGATTGTTTGAAACACAATGGTGTGTTTTGCCTTGAAAGGGCACTTAAATCATTTACCACTTGACTGTAAATGTAGTCATATATGGCACGGTTTCTTTAAAACAATATGTGTTTCCCTTCTGACTGCTGTCATTTAAATGTTCTGAGTCAACAGCCAGCATGATGACTCAAACTGTAGGTCAGATCAAGATATACATGACCTCAAATCTGAACAGGCTGGGTGCTTGGGAAGTGTAAAATGTAATTATAAAAAGAACGGAATGGCTTGCACATTTTAGAAGCATAGTTGAAAGTCAGTATTGGAAAGTTGTGATCTTTGGGCCCTCAGGGGCCACAGGTCTGATTCTGTTCTGGACATCAGTGTGTGAGTTCAAGACACTTCAACAAATCATCGTCTGTAAACACAGTTCACCATGCTGTCCACAAATGCTGCTTAAAGCTTTATCAAGCAAAGAAGACGCCATATGTGAGCACCTTTGCCTTCTCTGGACCACAGCTCATTTCAAATGGACTGAGGCAAAGTGGAGAACTGTTCTGAGGTCAGTCGGATCCAAATCTGAAGTTCTGTTTGGAAATGCCCATGTCCATGTGTGCAGTTTCCATAGTTCCTATAGTTCCCACATCCTTCCCATATAACCCCTCTTTCTAGGCTTCCTTGCAATAGTAGCATTCCAACAGTGTTGTTGTCTTTCCACGTCCATGAATGACTTGTTCCAGTAGTCCATTTGTCATCTGAATGTCCTGGTTCCCCAACATTTGATGGACTTTTTTAAATCTGGGCAACATCTGAGCTGGCATGGCCTCATTACTATGTCATTTGCTTTTTGTGTAACCAAGGTTGATCCTACATTGCACTGGGATTTCAATGCCAAATATCTGTTCTTCGCACGCCAGTTGTGTGACTTAACCAAGCAGATTTATAGAGTATGCATCTGACATTTAAAAGAGACATAAATTTGACTGTTGTCTGCATATTAATGAAATTAAATACCATGTTTTCTGAATATGGATTCAAGTAGGCACATATAGAGAGAACAAAAGAGGACCTAAATCTGAGCCTTGTGGGACTCCACAAGAAAGTGGAGACGAAGAGGATACTGACACATCAAAACTAATGCTGAATGTTCTGTTTGTTCAATACAACCAGCACAATGCCTCCAATTCCCAGCCACTGCTCCAGATAGTTAAATAAATGTAATGGTCCACAGGGTCTAAATCAGCTGTGACGTCTAAAAGCACAAGGATGACGGTCTCTGGAGTCCGTAGCTAAGAGGATGTCATTAAAACTTTTGACAAGAGCCAATTCAGTGATGTGGAGAGTTTTGAAACACAAGTGGAGAACCTCAAGAATGCTATGCTCCTTGAGGAAAAAAATAAAATAAAATACAGTATATACACCGGTATACTTGATATATACTTAATATTTGTTTTATGTCTGATGTCCATTCTGATACAACTTGGACTCAAACCTACAGCCTCAGGATAATTAGATCATGACACAGTCCACCAAGCGACTGTTAGTTCTTATTTTCTTATTAAGCTTCACGGCACCTCATTTTGAAAATGTTTGTATTTTTTCTGGTTACCAGCATCAAATATAAACCTTGACGATGATGCAAACATTACTGTTCGTTTCCACTGAGAAGCAAACATTTGGGTTTCCTCCTGCATTAAAAGCAAACCTTGAGGGACCCGTGTCTTGTAAATTCATCCAGCATGGATTATCTACTGTACTTAACAAGAACATTTATGTTCGCCAAGGCAAACAAGCCCACCTCCACAAATATTCAGTCAAGCACACACTTGTTGCGTCTGGTGGCTGTGGTGAAAGTGAAGCCTCTCCCACAACCCTCCTCAGCTCCCAATGAGGACGTTGTGCAAAGTAAAAATCAAAAACTCAACTAAATACAAGTATATAAAATAAAAACTAACGCACTGTCTTGGAAAACATCTGACTTTTGGTCAGAATAATTTCCTCGTTGCACCAAATATTCATTTAATTAAAAAAAGATCAAAAGAACAATTAAAGGTTTCTTAAACTACAAACTACATTCTTGTCATGTGGGACACATTTACGTCTGTGTGAAGTCATAATGCATCTTAAAACTTTGTGTTTTTGTTTGTTTGTTTTGTTTTGATAAATCTGTTTGTTTCTGCAGTGAAGACTGAGTTCAGATTCTGCTGAGGCACCGTCAAAATCCATCTTCAGCTTCCCATCAAAGAGTTGATTTCCTCACATCGATCTGTTTCCACAGCAACAGGGCAGCAGATTTTTACTGGTTTTCTGTTCATCTTACCAGTCATTGAATGAAAGGGGGGAAGGTGGGGCGGGGTTTCACTGTAAACAGGTCAGTCGATCACCATCCAACAGAGATAACCAACCAGGTACACTCACTTCACCTTCAAACGTCGTATCTGAATTTCACAATCGGCCTAACGTGCAGCATTTTAGAAAACCTAAATGCAAAAGAACCAAAGGTAGTGTGGGCTTTTGGGACAAACGAAGAAATGAAATTACTGGCGCCTAAATTACATTTTATTTTTAGATGTTAGAAAGTGAACAGTGTTGGGAAAGAATTATGACAAAAGTTAAAAAAGCAAATGAACAAAACAGTGTTGATGCAAAAACCTCCAAAAAGGAGCGGGAACTCTCCAAACAGATACTTGTAGAAACTGAGAAGTTGCAATGTTGTATCATCCAGGGTTTGGATTGATGTTCATTAATTAAGTTATGTCTGTATTTAAAGAAAGATACAGGTCACAAAAATTGTGTTGAAGACTGCTGAAACTGAGGTCAAGGCCACATTTAGAGATGGTCTTGATGTGTACAAAATGTTGTTGTCAACATACAAGTGCATGTTAGCACTACCAGCAGCATGGACATTGTTATTTATGTAAATTTTAAAAAGTATTGGACTGAGTATGGACCCCTGAGGAACTCCCATAGGCAGGGGTAAGAGATCAGACTGGTACCCCTAGTGTGCAGACTCTGGTTCCAAAATCCCAACATGGCAGCTTATGTAAACCAGTTCCTGTCGGCTTCAGTTTCCTACAAGGGTAGGCAAGGACTCTTATCTTCCAGTAGAATATTTTTATTGTGGGGACAAACTGAGGACAGTGTCTTCCACTGAGGACAGCGTCTTCTGCAGTGCTCCACGCATCAGCAGGATGTCAAATCACCATAAAAGGTGTCATGAGGAAGAACCTTCAAGTTTATCCACAATAAAGTGGATATTTTGAAAAAAAAAAAAGATTTTCTCCTCTGGTTCACTGAAAAGGTTTGGATGGAGAAAAAAAAGAATCTAACTTTCCTTAATGAAATGTATATCACATGCCGCCCTACATGCCAAAGTTTTAAACAAAGATCTAACGTGATCTCAAAGTGTCAGGACTGACTCTGTGGCTACCAAACGTTGACTGCATGGACTGTGTATCTTCATGTTCACCTTCTGGCGGCCTGAAATGTTCCCAGAGGCAGCTTCTGTTTGACTCAGCCCTTCCCCACACCCTGTGAGCAACAATCTGTTGCATTAAGCATCGGGTCTGAATCTGTGCCGGGAACTTCAGGGTGAATCAGTTCCCTTCTCCAATCCCAGACAAGAAATACTGTATCAGAAATTTACCAACGGGGTGCGAGCGACAGAAAGCCATGTTTGGATCGGAAAGCTCGTCACCAGCAAGCTGCAACAAGAGCGCCTGCAGTTGACCGTGTTGTTAGATAAGACTTTTCCTTGCTTCTGTTTGCATGCTTCAAGACAGGACTTGTACTGTAAATGTTTCCATGGCAACTCACTCAGCCCTGTATGTGCTACTGTACTCGACATGGTGTGAAGATTCAGCGGCTGAAGGTGAAAGCAGTTGTTTTCACGAGTTTAATCCTTCTTGAAAACACTTTGGAATTTAACTCAAAGAGCATCGAGACAGAAAGAGACGAGGAGGAAGGACCAAGGAACCAGATTTAAGCAGAAAATTAACGTCTGACTTGTGGTGATGTCATGTTACGTGTATGAATTAGTCACCAACAGTGTTTCTGATCATACTGGAGGAAAATTGACCAGATTTGTCTTTTTTCATTGTGAATTCACGTCTAAGAGAAAAACATTGATTCTACTTGTCTTGCAGCATATAGACCAGATTTAATATTTAACGGCTGAAGCTTTTTCCTCGTGTCTTTATAAAGTTTGAGTCGAAATTGTTTAGGGTTAGGGTTAACTCAAAATGTGAGGGTCCCTACTCTGCGAATCCAAACAGAGCGAGTTCAGACTGTGTGAGCTGAACTGAGTGAGTCCAAAATCACCAAGTCCCAACAGAGTGAGTCCAAACTGCTCGAGTCCAAACTGAGTGAGTCCCAACAGAGTGAGTCCAAACTGAGTGAATCCAAACTGATTAAGTCCCAACTGTTCGAGTCCAAACTGATCGAGTCCAAACTGATCGAGTCCAAACTGATCGAGTCCCAACCAATCGAGTCCAAACTGATTGAGCCCCAACTGAGTCCAACTAAGTGGATCCAAACTTATCGAGTCCCAACTGAGGGAGTCCAAACTGATTGAGTCCAAACTGATCGAGTCCAAACTGATTGAGTCCCAACTGTTCGATTCCCAGCTGTTCGAGTCCAAACTGATCAAGTCCAAACTGTTCGAGTCCCAACTGTTCGAGCCCCAGCTGTTCGAGTCCAAACTGATCGAGTCCAAACTGATCGAGTCCAAACTGATTGAGTCCCAACTGAGTCCAACTAAGTGAATCCAAACTGATTGAGTCCAAACTGATCGAGTCCAAACTGATTGAGTCCCAACTGAGTCCAACTGAGTCCAAACTGATTGAGCCCAAACTGATCGAGTCCTAACTGAGCGAGTCCCAACTGAGTGGATCAAAACTGATCAAGTTCAAACTGACCGACTCCCAATTGAGTGAGTCCAACTGTTTGATTTCAAACTGATCAAGTCCAAATGAGTCTAAATGAAAATAGAAACTGTATATATATATTTTTTTCCCAAAATCCAGTTTTGATTAAAGTAAACATGACCCAGTCATAAATCCACCACATTCTTCTTGGCCATTTTTTTTGCTCCATAACTTAACAAACTGGATGCAGTCAGAAAAGATGACTCAGAACCAGTAAGTGAACTACAGAGCCTCTATCGTTAATCCAAGAAACCAGGAACATGAAAGCAGATCCAGAAGTTCTGCCAACAAACATGTGCAGTCAAACATGAGGTTTGTTCCAAAGCTGCATGTTTCCAGGCTGGACACACGTGCAAACCCAGTATACGTATACTGTGTGTATGTATATACAGTATATATATATATATATATATATACAGTATATATATATATATATATATATATATACTATTTTTTATTTATTGAGTTTATTTCCATTTTTCAACCCTACAAGCAGCTTCACCTGGGTGCACCCGTTTGACTGGTGGGTTCCGTTAAACTTTTGAACGTCCTACGTGTGACTGTCTGAGCATTTTCAAATCATTTTGATCTTTTCTGATAAGGGGTGTCGTAAAGAGGGACGCCAGGACGTTTGTGTGTGTGTGTGTGTGGAGGCGGGTGAATGGGTCATATGTGCACAAGTATGAGCAAATGTTTGCACCTGCCCGTCTGGGAGAAAACACCTGCTGCAGGGTGTCAAAGACCACCTGTCGGACTCCGTCCTGCAGCTGACTAGGAGCTGATCCAGTGTCAGCACAAGTTCAAGCAGCGGCAACGAGGGTGAAAACAATAAGGCCACAGATTCACCCCGTTAGTCCAGAGAATGGAACAGGAAGTCCTTCCTGCATGGCAGAAGAAACAAGCAGGAAAACAGCTAACGGTTAAATCTGGAACCAGCTGAAGAACAGAAGTGAACGATGGAGAGGAAGAGGCGGACGAGTCTCTTCAGCTTCTGTTTTGATGCGTATAAAACACCAGACTGAGGAAACCCCTGAAAGCAGATGACACTGGTTCTCCCTACAGTGAAGCACGGCGGCGGCAGCATCATGATGTCAGACTTCCAGAACTGGACACGAGGCAGAGCTAAAGGAACGATGGAGCAGAAACGGAGACGTTCTTGATGGACACCTGAGGGTGAAAACTGTTTGACCAGAGCCTGTAACTCCTGTAAGTCAAACATCTGGGGGATG
>JARVLU010000624.1:23357472-23367768 GCA_031762415.1 Simpsonichthys santanae | reverse complement strand
ATATATTCCTGATGCATGCTCAGTAATCCAGGTATTCAGATAAAACAAGTTGGAGTCAGGTCCTCTGGACGAATCCGTCCTAGCTTGTTAGATCAAAGCAAAAATATTTATAAAGGTAATCTCATATGTGTGTGTACACACGCATATGGGATTACCTTTATAAATATTTAACTTTGAGTTGAGGCTTATTGTTTCCTGCAAATAATATTTTATGTCACTGCCTTTCCGAGATTCTTTGTGGTCCCACAGTATTTGATTTGCTATAAAAGTTCCTTTTTTGTTTTGTTTTTTACACCATACAGAAACTTTATAAAAGGGAAAGAAGTTTAAAGTTTAAACTTTCTATCAGAGCAAAACCTTTTTTTTATTATTATGTACAGTTTAAATGTAAATAAGATGAAACATTTGTGTAAATTTCATTTCTGTAAGTTAAGTGATGCTTTGTATTATAATCTGAAAAACAAGGTTGTTTTTATGTCATTCCTTTTGTCGCAGGTTTTTTACAACATATTTGAAACCTGATTTTAAACGTTTGTTTGAGGAGAAGATCAGGGTGATTTGTTTTGATGTATAAATATTTATTTCACCTGTTTTGAATAGAAATGCAGCTTTTCTCAGGCTAATGAATCCCTCTTTATTTTTTTTTAAAGTGAAATTTGCAGTGCAGTGATTGAACTAATAAAATTATTGCTGGGGTTCTTATCTAAAAACATTTCAGTCATTGGTGTTCTCCATCATCTAAACTGTCACAAACTGCTGGAATCATTTCACTTTGTTTAAATATAAGTTTGAATTAAATAATTTATGATGTTTAAGGTTGGACTGGGTCACGGTGGACCAGGTCAGGATGTAAAAATTACGTCTCCCTTGGGTGGTTTCATCACCTCGTCCTGATCTCAGGTGTAGCCGAGGCTTGAGGCAAGTCCTGCTTCAAACTCCCACTGACCAAACCACGGCCGTGCACCTGACCCGGGTGACCGTGCAGCTTCCACCACCCCCACACTCCACCTGGGACCTTGACACGCTGCCATCAGTCTGATAAAGCACCACTCTTTACAGAACCTGTTGCAACCTGGAGACCCCCCCCCCCCCCATGCAGAGACCCATCCAGGTTCTGACTGGTTAGTTTTTACATTTTATTTTGGTCAATGTGGTTTCAGTCCAAACCAAAAGCTGGGATTGTTTGACTGATGATACCACGTGCTCTTCTTTAACAGTCCTTACATTCTGTTTTGTGAGAGGTTTGCTTGAAACGACGTGATTAAAACGTCTTCAATCAGACGTACATTGATCTCAGAGGGTGACGGTGAAGATCTAGCAGACCTGTTTTATTAAATGTGCCTCAACAACTGGAGAAAAATCAGTGATCAAAACATCTTGAAGGGTCTCTGCGTGTCCAATGAGCCGTCTCTGACCTTCTAGTCTCAGCCAATGGGCATGTGTTTATACATGACATCATTTGTCCCTTTAATGACTCTGTGGGAAATGATTACCTTTAGGCGGCTCTGTGTGAAAGCCCTGCAGCAGCTGCTCTGGATACCTTCATGCTTGGCGTGAGGTTTTGTGCCTCGCTGTATGTTCATTAACCCAACAGTTGTTTTGGGAAGAATGGAAAACGTGTCTGGAATCCTGGAGTCACATGAATTTAAAGAGCTGATCCACTTGGAGAGGAGCTCAGAGGAGGAGAAGAAGAGGTGATGGAAGCAGAGGGAGGAGGAGGGGGAGGCCATGAAGAGGGTATCACATACCGTCCCACAATAAAACCTCTTTGATGCATGTTGCTAGTCATTATTTCAGAGCTGAATCTTTTTAACAGTGTGGCAATAACTATATGAATTATTTCATCTGAAGTTCAGAGGAAATTTCTGACTTTGAAAGAAGAAATGTGATAATGGCTGATTTACCTTAAATATGACCTTAAATATCATCAACTGACCTTAATTATCATCAACTGACCTTAAATATCATCAAGTGACCTTAACTGAACTTAAATATCATCAAGTGACCTTAATTAGCATCAACTGACCTTAACTGAACTTAAATATCATCAAGCGACCTTAATTAGCATCAACTGACCTTAATTATCATCAACTGACCTTAAATATATCAACTGTCCTTAATTATCATCAACTGACCTTAAATATCATCAAGTGACCTTAACTGAACTTAAATATCATCAAGCGACCTTAATTAGCATCAACTGTCCTTAATTATCATCAACTGACCTTAATGATCATCAAGTAACCTTAACCATCATCAAATGACCTTAAATATATCAACTGTCCTTAATTATCATCGTGACCTTAAATATATAAACTGACCTTAATTATCATCAAGTGACCTTAATTATCACCAACTGACTTTAATTATCATCATAATTATCATCCGCTGACCTTAACTATCATCAAGTGACCTTAATTATCACCAACTGACCATAATTATCACCAACTGACCATAATTATCATCAACTGACCTTACATATCATCAACAGATACATAAATATCATATGTGATAGTATCCATATTATCTTGTAAAATTAAATTGCATTACCTGACTTTAATATCACCATGTCACATATTTATTTGTAGACTGTTATAAAGTTATTTGGTGTTTTGACAAGAACAAAACGTGGACTCAGGTTTATCTTCAGTCATGGTGTGTGGTCTGGTAATGTTTCCTTCTGTTTCCTTTCAGTTGGATACTTTTTTATTTGATTCCTTTGGGACTAACAGGAGAGTTTGACAGCACATATGGATGGAAAGAAAGCTGCCGTAAGGGGTGAAAGAAACAGCCAGAAGAATGTTTGACAGTGACCACACCTCAGCCGCTCTGCTAACCACAGCCCCCGGCCCATCCCGGGGTCAGGGCCAAGTCCACATCTTCAATCGGAGATGAAAGGCCCCTGGTAGGAAGGTCTGCAGGTGCCAACAGCAACCACCTGCCAAGGGAGCCGTGCATCCTCCAGATGTTCCAGATGGAAAATATTCTTCTCCTTGGCTTTCCCTGAAGATGAGGAGGGAGCCTCGGTTTGACCCGCTCACTTCAAAGTGTGGACCACGGGGACATCTAGAGAGGCCTGAGCTCCGCATGGCTTTATGTGTGTGTGTGTGTGTGTCTTTGTTTATGTTACTTTGTAAGGCCCATTTTTCCAACACATACAACATTGTGAGGATGAAAGCCTGATTCTCATTCAAGTGTTGTTGGTGGGTTCGGGGTTAGGTTTAGGACTAAAGGTGTGAATTGGTTGGGTTAGGCTGGTAATGGTTAGGTTTCGAGTAAGGGTCAGGGTTAGGCTATAGAAATGAATGGAAGTCAATGCAAAGTCCCAGTAAAGATAGAAAGACAAACTTGTGTGTGTGTCATCAACTGACAAGGAGGGAATCAATAACTTTTCCACACATTGAAACAGGCTTAAGCCCTATGGAGGGTGGAACGTGACAAATAGAGCCCCTCCTCAAAGTGACTGACATCAGTGGTGCAGTTGGAGCAGAGGACGTAGATGAAGACGCTTGTTTCTTAATATATGTTGAATTAAAACAAAGTTTTCATACATTGTTCTGTCATTCTTATTCCTGAATGTGAGACCTTCCAGCAGGTCATTTTGTTATAAAAGTTCTTCGGTCCATTTAGTTTCCCTGCTCCATTTGGAGAACGTGCAGAATGTCACACTAACATGCTCCAACCCACCGACATGTTCTTTGTTCTGTTCAACTCCTCAGTATTTTTTTAAAAGTAATGAAACTGTCAAACATTGTACAAAACCCTTGTCTAAAGGGATTAAAAACAACCATCTCTGCAGAGCAAAGCATGAAGTTTTAGATGTTCTGTCAGAGAGAAAAATAGTTTGCACATTGTAAAATCTGCCGCCTGGTTTATTTGCTCCACACATTTCATGGACAAGCCTGAACTCAGAGAAAGCCTGAAGTGCCCAGAACAAATGAATCAGGACAAATGGTCCGAGTCCCTCAAGTCCCACCAGGAGTCTCCTTCAGGAAGGTAAAAGTGGATCCTAACACCTGACGGTTTTACTGCAACAGGCGACCTGTCACCTGATGCGAGTCGCAGGGATTTTATTATGTTTCAGAAACAACCTGAAGGTGAAGCAGAGAGTTCATTTAGGATTGGCGGCCATAAAACTGCACATGTAGAAACACAAATGTTTCATGCCCTTTTCATCGTTTGTGCTACTGGAGTTTAGTTGTCTCTGACCTTTGACCCTAGATTTCTAAGACACATGCCAAACAACAATAGAATATGTAAAACACTGAAACACACGTTCAGTTCGGAGAAAGTCAAAAACATAAAGTAGCAATCCTTCAAAGGGTGCACATCATCCACTGTCTGGTCGTCCTGTTAATGTTTTAAATAAAATCTTATACGATCCGTCAGCACTTGGAGTACGTGCTGGGGATGTCTCTCAGCTACAAAAGCAAAAGCAACAAATGTTTATTCACAAGAAAATAACACAACATGCATGGAAAAACTTCGTCACAAGGAGGGACAGAAACCCCTGACAAGAAAAATGTACCAACACCAGGTGAAAGACAGGGACATAATATATTGTGAGACATAATCAAAGAAATGGGAAACACCTGGGAAGCAGAGCACAGGTATGCAGGAGGAAAACAGACTTACATACATATGCTTTGTACACAGATGCATTGAAAAATACAGCTACTAGAATAGGGATAGTGTTCATTGTACCACAATTTCATATTAAAGTAGTTAGTGATGGAGTTTATACAGGAGAAATTCTTGCATTACTTTTAGCAGTTCAGTGATTAGAAGAGGTAAGACCATTAAAATCAGTCATTTACTCAGATTCTAGTTCATCAATGGCCAGTTTGCAACATAACCAATCAGATAGTAGACCATATACAGTACTGTATATTAATTGAAATGCAACAAACCCTTTATAGAATCAACGTGATGAGGCTTACAGTAAATTTCATATGGGTTCCAGCACATCACGGGGTTATGGGGAATGAAATGGCAGACAGGATGGCTAAGACCATACCAAATAATAACATACCATACATACAGACAGACATCAGAAATAAAGGGTATAATAAAACAAAAAAAAAGAAAGAGAGGTGGAAAAAATTAAGGGAGGAAGAAAGGAAAGGGCAGTAATTTTATAAAATCCAAAGAAAAATTGGAGAAAGGAGAAGAACAGACAGGAACAAGAGAGAAGAGACAATTATTTCACGACTCAGAACTGAGCACACTGGACTGAATAGCACATTGTTTTTAACAGGGAAACATCAGACAGGGAAATGTGAGTGTGGGGAAGATGAGACAACAGAACACATTATTTTGCATTGCTGGAGTTACCAGGTTCAGAGAAGCAAGTTAGTTAAGAATCATCATAATAGGAAATTGAAATTGTACGTTGTTGATTTATTGCAGACTCAGGAAGCAGAGGATGTCAGGCTTTACTTTTTAAAACAGTGTAAGTTGTATTATAGAATCTAAATTTATTTATTTTGTCATGTGGTACATACTGTTTACCAGATGGGGGCAGTAAAGCTTCCTTCAGTTGTTGGCCAACTGCCAATATAATAAAGAAGAAGAAGACTGAGGAGAAAATGAATAGACACCAAAGTACCAACAGGTAAGTGGAAAACACAAACAAAAACTCAAACTGTGACACTACTACACTACATTTCAGATTATTATCCGTAAAACTGACTAAATTATAAACATTTAGAGACATTTTACTCAGTCTTTCTCTTCAAGCCACAGAGGAATGATGAGTTTAATTGTCATTAAAGATAAAACAAACAGAGCCCTCATACTGACTGCACCAGCTTTGTGTAATTTACCGAATGTCACACATACTGACGTTTTTATCCATTTTTTTTTTAAATCTCACACTAATGTTTCTTTGCTGTTTTCCTGCATTAACCATGCAGATCAGAGTAAAAAAGATGTTGCCGTCTTGTTCTTGTCATGTAACAGGGATTGGTTAGACTAGTCGACTAGTTGATTCGAGGACATCTCACAAGTTTATATATTTCATGTTGAGTAGTCACAGTCGCCACCGCCCGCCTCGCTGTTCCCAGCCCTAGTCCACCCAATCCACATGGTGAATTAAATAAAATAAAACTAAGAACAATTTTCTTAGCCTTGTTTTTTACGTGCCGCACGATTCTTTCCCTTTTGCAGCTTAATAATTGTTTTGGTTTTCTTGTGACTTATTTGCTGTATGATAAATGATAGGAGCATAAATATATGCCCAATGTTTTGTTGTTCTTTTTTGTTTAAATAGTTTTTTTGTGAATATATACATATTATATATACAGTATATACTGTATATATTTTTTGTTAATATGATATAGCATCTTGAGTTCCTATGATGTCATCGACTAGTCGACTACTTTTATCATGTTAAAGTCTACTTTAAAAAATATGTAGTCATTTAACACCTAGTCTGTGTGTGTGTATACAGTATATATATATATATATATATACTGTATATCCATATACTGTATATCCATTTTGTTCTTTCTGCAAATTTGACATCTGTGCCAGTTGCCAGCATCTGTTTTCTTATACGTAAATTGAAACCTCAACATGCATCCTTTCTACATGAGTCACCAGAAACTGCGTGCCGCCTCTAACTTTGCTTCAATGCTGTCATTGGGTTTGATGAAGTATTTAATACTTTTAGCCTGAGGCCCAGGTAACCACCCACATCTTTCACAAAGTTGGAAAGGACAGAATTATCATGGAGCAGCCAGCAAGTTCAGCTACAAAATCTGAAAACTGCACATTTTCAAGTTATATCTGGTCTGCAGAATTTTTGGAATTTGACAAAGTGCTGATTAGAGGTACCCCACATATGTGGAAGAAGGTGCTAATGGTGGTGGCAGCATCATGTTGTGGGGACGTTTTTCATCAGCAGGGACAAAACTAATTGGTCAAAGGTGAAGGAAATGTGGATCGAGCAAGATGCAGAGAAGTTCTCAAGATTAACTTTTGGAGTCTTCCAGACATTTGAGACCTTTCAGCAGGACAATGAGCTTCAACTAATGTAGCCACACTACTCTGATTTATGGAGAAACAGTTAAGGTCTTGGAATGTTCCAGTCAAAGCTCCAACCTCAGTCTAACCTTACCATATCATACCACACCATGCCATACCTTACCATACTGGACAAGACCATTTTATATAGACAGACCATAAAGACGAGCCAAGCCATATCATACCATAGCATACCATACCATCCCATACCATACAGATATACCAAATAACATCCAGACCATTCCATACCATACAATACTATGATATTGAATGGTATGAAATTTCAGGAAGCAGAGGATATCAGTTGTGTTGTAATGTTCATAACATTACATAACGTATCATACAGAACATACCATACAGGCCCTACATACCATACCATACCACAACATTATATAACATACCATATTATAACATACAGACCATACCATACCATGCAGGCTATACTATGCCATACCAAACAATACCATACCATACCACACCATACAAATCATACCAATTAATATGATACCATACCATACCATACCAAACAATACCATACCATACAGACCATACCATTTTAATTATAAAGCACTTAAAAACAGCAACAAGGACACTCAAAGTTCTGTATAAATAAAACCCCAACAAAACAAATAAGCAGAAGATACTGGATGAATCTCTCAAATTTCTGATAAAATCCCAGGTTTGAGTCAGACTGTCAAACCCAAGCAGCACCATCCAACCTGAAGGAGCTAGAGATGTTTGGTCATAGCCAAAATGTCTAGGTTAGATGGACAAGATCATGGAAATGGATTGGAAACAGAAGAATTAAGAACTTGAAATAAATCTTTATGGCAAAAAGGGCAGCAATTGAATGGAGGCTCTGCTCATCCCTCCACTATTACGATAACACTCTGATCAGACATCAGCGTCACTGATGGAGGACTGAACTCTGCTCCACATTTTACATATATACCTCTGTCTGTCAGCCACAATAAGCAGTGATCAAAGGCAGAAGAACAAAATAAAGTACTTCCTGTCTTTTTTTTAGTCCACACTAATCATTAAAACCTTCTCCAGCGACCTTGGCATTTTGACAGAGCTGAACAGACATTTGTTAATCCAACATGTTGAGATCTGCCAGTTTCAGAAGTCCATTTTCTTGAGACACGAGTTACCTTACAGCGGCTGTCAAATGAGCACAGAAACTGCATTTTATTATTCTTGGCATGCTTCTGCTTGAAGTAATGGATCACTACTCAGCTCAAATAAGTTTTCCTACCTTTGGGCTAAAAGAGCCCCTTTGAACATGCTGTGTTTAAAAATTCTCAAATTTATGAATACCAGTCTATAAATTCCTGTTTTTTTCCCTCATGTCCTGATTTACCAGAGACAGCAGAAAACAGTTTAGAAAATGCCTTTAGAAAGATGCAGTAAGCCATTTTATTTTTCCAGACAGAAATTTAGTTTCAGCATCAAGGAGGTCAGTCAGGATCAAAAACATTGATGTAAACTCAGCAAGTGCATAAACGAGTTGCTTTGGATTGCTTTAGGTGTTTCCTTTAGGCTTATTAATATTTAGAATATCTGGGTAGATAGCTCAGGTAGTATTAAATGGAATGGTAAATGGCCTGTACTTATACTTTCTGTCATATCAATATACTCAAAGCACTTTACACTACAATCTGTGCCCTCATGTACCCATTCATACAGCACTCTACCAAGCTAATTGAACAAATCATTCTAAAGTGACTAATTGGTGCTTTATCACATTCATACACTGATGGGACACACATCGGAGGCAATGAGGGGTTCAGTGTCTTGCCCATGGACACTTCGGCATGTGACTGCTGATGGAATCCAACCCCCAGCTCTTGCATTGGAGGACAACTGCTCTAACCACTCAGACACCACATAGTTGCAGAAATCCAGGCAAAATCCAAGTACCGATACTGAGTGCTGTACATGCTCATACTTTTCATGTTCATACTTTTCATGTTCATACTTTTCAGTTGGCCAGCCTTTCTAAAGAATATTTTTTTCATTGGTCTTAAGTAATATTCTAATTTCCTGAGATGCTGAATTTGGGGAATTCATTAGTTGTCAGTTATATGAGGCTCGTATAGTTATTGAAAAGTGTAAATTTGAGTAAGCTTAACTACCTTATCTCGTTACATAATCATCAACATTAAAATAAATAAACGTGAAATATATCAGTCTGTGTGTAATGAATGAATACAATATAAAGTTTCACTTTTTGAATGGAATTAATGGAATAAATCTACTTTTTCATGATATTCTAATTGAATGACCAGCATCTGTATTTCTGCCTAATGATGCTAGATCATCAGAATCACGATCAGCTTTATTGTCATTGCACCAACGCACAACTAAGTTACATTCACAGCCCATCTGAAGAAACACAAACAAACAAACAAACAAACAAACAATCAGCAGACAGGGTAGACAGGGTGTCTGAGGCTGCAGCTTCACCGAGATGCACTTCCTTTTTCATTAGATTAGAAAGGGGAACACGAGGGAAGAGGAGGTTAAAAAAAAAAAAAATCATATCTCACTCTGTGCCCTGTTAGGGACACAGCATGAGGCTGCAAAAGACCCCAGCAAAAATTAAAAGCAACATAAAAGTTCACAGGACAAAGAGCAGAGTAGGGAAGGAGAAGGAGGGGAAAGCATCCGCCTTCACCAAAAGCAAGAAGAAAAAAAAAAAAATGACAAGTATAAGAAATTATTCTTCTGAAACTTTTTTATTATTATTATTGATTGGCATCAGCCCTAAAGATCAACAATGAAAAGTGCAATAATAAATCTGAACAGGAATTAGTTCTCTGTGTAACTAAGAAACCCTGACCTATTTTAACCATTCTGCTTACAAGAGGCAACAAATAGAGACTGGGAATAACTGTCTATATATGCAACAAAATAAATAAGTCAAAGCATAAATCAAAACAGTTGTTATTATAAATAAATAGTTTTCATAGTAATATACAGTAAATTATTTAAACTTTATGTTTGTATACCTGACCACCAGTCTGAGTAGCTTTGTGTTTTCTAGTTGATAATAACATTTCATGTAATACTACATACGGTACTCAGAATACAGCTGATAACGTTTGACATATTTAGTTATTTATTTAAAAGAAACCAAAGAAACAAAAAAAATCCATCAAAATGAAAAAAAAAAAAAATAAAAAATAAAAAAAATGAACAACTTTGAATGAAATGGTGCAGAGAGAATAAGAACATTCTTATAATATATAAACATAACCTGGGATA
>JARVLU010000624.1:23322594-23336238 GCA_031762415.1 Simpsonichthys santanae | reverse complement strand
ATAAATTAAAAAAAAAAAAAAAAAAAAAAAGATTAAAACAAAAACTTTATTTTCTGAAGCTGAAGACGTTTCACCTCCGGGCCGGGAGGCTTTATCAATTCTGAAATGTCATCATGTCCTGTAGGAGTTTCTCAAGAGTCCACCTGTCTGGTGTTCTGACTGACTGACTGACTGACATACAGTGACACACACACACTCACACACACACACAGGCTTCTGGCAATCTGCAGATTGAGCTGTGTGTGTGACACACATGCTTCTGGAAACTGATTCCACTGTTTATTCTTCAGGCTTTCTGAAGACATGCTCAGTTGTTGTATGGAAAGGTCAAAGGTCATTGGTTGAGCAGGGGGAGGATTCATTTTGTGAAGGTTGTTTTCACAGTTGTTCTTCTTCTGCCAACTGTTTTCTGTCTATTTTTCTTCCTGCTGATGAATGTTGAGGCAGTGACGTGACAGAGTTTGTTAAAAATCGCTTCCAACCAGAAACTTTCAGATTAAACATTTAAGAAGGAACTCCTCCCCGAGGATCTGATCCTCTGAGCTGGGACTGCTCCGCCAGAGCCAAAGGTTCAAAGCCTGGTCTGAGTCTCCTTTCCAAATGTTCCTCAGAAGCCTGATCAGAAATAACCCTCCTGTTCCTTCTTCTTCTTGCCATTTTGAGTAAACAAAGATCTGCCTCAGCTCTTCTCACAGATCTGGATTTGTTTTTATGTTTTCTCCAGTGGTCCTTGTCTGTAATCATCTCACCTGTCTTGTGTTCAACACTCATAGTCCCAGGTCTGACTTTTGGTCCCCTTCAACCTCTACCTCTTGAAGGTGAGGTCCTCTGTGTTCCTTCCAGCTCCTGGAACATTCCCAGATGTTTCAGGAGGTTTCCGGGACTGACGAGACCATAAGTCTTCATCCTTCACCGCTGGTGTCCAACGGTGGATCCACTGGTTGCCAGGACAACAGGCACCAACAGCGTCCGACCACAACTCCTTTAGCTGATTCTGAAGGAAAGCCTTGCTCAACGGTTCCTGGGCTCAAAACTACGTTTCTGCTCTTGAGGATATTTTAGTTTCCAAGATGAAACTTTAAAAATCATTTCTTTAATAGAAACCTAAAGTCCGTCAGTAGGTCAGACACTGTTGAACTTGAAGCCTGTTCAACCTCCAACCCTGCTCTGGTAGTTCTAACTCTGCAGGTCCTCAGTTTGACCCAGAATGCTGGGGTCAAATGTCAAACTTGTTGAACTCTCTCTCACTCCTTCAGGCTGTAGGTCCTGCTCCACGTGGATTCTCCTTCTCCATTTTGCTCTGTTTCATGGATCGTCTGTTGTGAGATGGTGTCTTAATATCCTGCTGGATCATATCCATCCACCTGTTCTGCCCTCCCCTGCTTCGATAACCGAAAACTTCTGCGTTCGCCGCACCATCCCATTCTCGATTCCTGTGTCTTATCTGTGATGCGTGCCGCGCCAGGTGTTTTTCTGATATCGTCATTTCGCCGTCTGTCCTTGAGAGATACTCCAAGAATCTCATGTAGCATACGCTTTCCTGTTATTTCCAGGAGTTCCTCTTCTCCATTCTTTTTAATGTCTATACCTCAGCTCTACAAAGCAAGACTGGGTGCACCATCATCTTTAATATGAATCTGCATCCTTTTGTCATGAAGCACTCCTTCCATTTTTACCACGCCACACCTATTCTGCATTTTAACGTCTTCCTCACAGCTTCCTTTGATAAAAGAACACATATATCATCGTTATTCTAGGAACCCAAACCTGCTGTAGATTAAAGCAAAGTAGAGTTTTAAACAAAGACAACCATCTCAATCATCTTCTTACAAATTGATTTTACTGACACACCTGATTCTGTCTTAGAGCAGAGGTCCAGCTGGGTCAACGTCTGGCTCTACATGTCGGGCTGAAGAACGACTTGGCTCGTGTCTGACCCGGCCCAACAGCACGGAGTTATCAAAAGAACCCAAGAGTCATTTGCTCCAGCACATGTCAGGACCAGGAAAAGACTTCAAAGTGAAACGACAAATGAAATAAAGGACCGTGAACTTTTCTCCCGCAGTCTGGGTGGTAAAAGTGACGGCCCTCCACCCTCTCAACGAGTCTACAAGACGTCCACTCGTTCAGTAAAAAGACTAATAACGTCCCCAGTGATGTTATGATCGTTAACGCCGCGGCTTCGCACGCTTTCATTTCAGTTTAACGAGCATTTAACGAGACTAACGGAGAGAGTGAGGTCTGCATGTTCAGCTAATAAACTCTGATGTCACCGAGACAGAGAGTTCACGACAACGTCGTGCGCTTCAGGAGAGGGGGTGTGCACGCTGAGGTCCTCCTGTGCTGACCTTTGACCCCATTTCTACTCATTCATATTCTTAGTTTCCTTTCTCTTTTTCTCATTTAACATATTTATTTAACTTTAATTTGTTTATTTTTGTAATTTTTTTACAGTCCTTCCGCAGAGTCATTTTAGCTGTTCATAAATCCAAACGTTCGGCTCATTTAGCATATGGCTACTGGGACTTTTAGTTTTTATAACTTTAGTTTAAAATCATAATTAATTAAAAATAAATTCCACATAAAATGCATAAAGATCTATAATTTTTCTTCTTCTTTCGGCTGCTCCCTTCAGGGGTCGCCACAGTGAACTAACTCACACGAAGACTTGGAGATTGTTTTTATGCCGGACGTCCTTCCATCCTGACACGAGCACCGAGCTACCACAGCCCTCTGTGTGGAGCAGAGAGCTGCCATCTGGCAGACAGTGGGGGTTAAGGGCCCAGAGTGGGGGAAATGAGGGTGAAGGCAGGTGTGGATATTTCACCTTTCCCACCCACATTTTGATGACGACGGTCTGGGGAGTTGAACCGGCAACCTTCCGATCACAGGCCCATCTTATAGCCTCTGCGCTACCACTCCCTCACATAAAAATCTATCATTTAAAAAAAGTATGTTTTTTTTAAATCTGCCTCCTACTGACCTGCTCCTCTTTTGTTGTCTTGTGCTACTTTTAGCTTCTGGCTAGCTTTTTTCCTAATTTTACATTATGGCTAAAGTTTTGTTACTTTTAGCTTTTGGCTGAGTCATAATCTGTGTGTTTTGTGGTGTTTGTTGTGCTTAGTGGTTTTCTCTTTGTGTTGTCAGCTCCAGCTCCTCCCACTCTCACCTGCTCCTGATCGTCCTCCCCAGGTGTTTGTTTTTCCCTCTCGTTAGTTTATTCTTTAAATAACTTGTTTTGTTTGTCCCTCGTCTGTGGATTGTGCTTCCCGGCCCTCATGCTCTGTTTCCTCTGTGTCTCCCCATACTCAAGCTTTGCTGCCCTGTCAGCTTTTATTTTTGAGTTTTTAATTAATAAAGTTTTCTATTTTACGCTTAGGTCTGTCTGCGCCCAAACACCTCTAGCCTTTTGTTACTTATAGCTCTTGGCTACCTTTTGCTACTTTTAGCTTAAGCTTTACTCTGAAATATCTCTGCAATTTCTCAGAAAATGTAAATTATTTTGTTTTATGAAGAAAAAAAAAATCAAAGCCAGAGTTTAATTTAGTAAAGTTTGAAGCTGATGTTCAGCTGATGTTCAGCTGAGGTCAGAGGTCAGAGCTGTTACATGTGAGCTCTCACTAACTGGATGTTCTGCCTGTTCCGTTGCCTTCAAATGTCTTTAAAGGGACATTTCCACACACGATGTGACCACATCTGCCTGTAAAAGTCAGCAGTGATTCCCGTTTCATTTATTTATTTTTAATTTTATTTTTGTGGCTTTACTTGTTTCTGATAAATTGAATGTTTTTGTGTGGTTAGTTCTGAGTGGCCCTAAAATCTCCAGAAGTTTAGTTTTTATCTGTTTGCCAAGAAATGATGTCGTCAGTCTGAAACCGTTGGGTTGGCATGTGGAGACTTTCCCATCTGTGTTTCCCATGATGCAACACTGCTAATAAAACTTTGATGCTGAAGATATTTTACTGACGCTGGTTGAAATCAGACAGCGTGTGCTCAGTCGCTCAGTCTCAGGGCTGATTTTATTAACCTTTATTTAACCAGACAAACCCCACTGAGGTCCACTCGTTCAGTAAAAAGACTAATAACGTCCCCAGTGATGTTATGATCGTTAACGCCGTGGCTTCGCACGCTTTGCAAGGGAGGCCTGGGCCTGCAGGCAGCTTAACATGCATGTTTTTGATCTGTGGGAGGAAACTGGAGTACCTGGAGAAAACACACACAAGCACAAGAAGAACATGCAAACTCCACACAGGAAGAACCCAGGACCAACCGGGGATTGAACCCAGGACCGTCTTGTTGTGAGGCAACAGTGCTAACCACTGAGCCTTCGTGCTGCCATGATGGGATATTTTATCATAAAAATGTAAAGCTGAAACTAATTTGTACTAAACAAGACCTGCTTTACTCATTAACCCGAGCTAACTGCTAACTAGTACAAACCAGCCTGCTCAAATATCTGACAGGTTTTAATAAGTAATGAGCTTCTATGGTCACCAGAGTCTCAGATTTAAGGTCTGACGTGTAAAAAAACTGCTGAAATTTAAAATGCAGTGATGAGTTAAAACTCCATCTCAAACTGGGAACTGATTTATCATAAACAAACAAAAATAAGTAAATAAATATATAAGTAAATAAGTCAAGTCAGTGAATAAGTAAGTAAATTAATAAATAAATACATTAGTAAGTCAGTAAGTAAATAAGTAAATATGTAAGTAAATAGATAAATAAGTCAGTAAGTAAGAAAATTAGTAAATAAATAAATATGTAAGTTGGTAAGTAAGTCAATAAGTAAGTAAATCATTAAGTAAGTCAGTAAATAGGTAAATAAATAGATATTTAAGTAAATAAGTACATAAGTCAGTAAGTAAATAAATATATAAGTAAATAAGTAAATAAATAAATATGTAATTCAATAAGTAAATAAGTCAGTAATTTAATAAATAAGTCAGTAAGTAAATAAGAAAAGTTTGTAAATAAACAAATAAATACAGTACATAAGTAAATGTAAGTTGTTAAGTCAATAAGTAAATAAATCATTAAGTAAGTCAGTAAATAAGTAAATAGGTAAATAAATAGATATTTAAGTAAATACATAAGTGAGTAAGTTAATGTAATAAGTAAATATAAGTAAATAAATATATAAACAAGCAAACAAACAAACATAAATAAATGAATATGTAAGTAAGTGAATGAATGAATGACAAACACTCCAAGTCATAATCTGCCTCCATTCTGCTAAAATTTACCTGGAACTGAGAATAAATTTACAATCTGAGAGTGAAACACACACTGACTGAATTCAGAACCTTCAGAACATGGGTTCTGTTTTTAGGTCAGAACCTTCAGAACATGGGTTCTGTTTTTAGGTCAGAACCTTCATGGGTTCTGTTTGTTGGTCTGTGTTTTCTGTTGAAGGTTTGACTTCAGTGTTTGAAAGTGAGGACATGCTGTCCTCTAGTGTCTCCTTCAGGACAGTACATCATGACGGATCCAGTTCAGGAGCAGCTGAACGACCCAAACTGTGGTTCTGGTGACGTCACTAAACTCTGGGTCAGATGGAGTGGAACTGGAGATGAGGACAGCTGCTCCTGAGGAGAAAATACAAATTATTTTGAAAATCTACTAAAAGGAGAAGTTCCTGCTCCTCAGTTGTAGAGACTTTGAGTTTAATGACGTTTTTAAATGTTATTTTAAGATTCAACATGTTTCAAATGAAACAGAAGATAAATTTAGAAAAAAAAAATAGATGAAGCTTTTATATATTTTAAACAGGTTTTCTGTTGGTTGTTGTATTTTTTAAACAGAATTAATGAATTCATAATGAATAAAGTGATGTCAGACCCTAAAGGTCTGAGCAGGACAGGGTCCAAAGTGTGTCGGTCTGAAAACAACTCAAAGGTTAAGTGTGTATGTGTGTGTGTGTGCGTGCGTGCGTCACTGAAACTGTAGTATTTTTCTCTGATCTTAATCAGCAGCACAATCGTGATTATTCCTGAAACACAAAAATAAAGTAGTTTATTTTCCTGATGACTTTTAGATCAGAAGAAATCCTGCAGAAGACGAAAGTCTTGGAGAAGAAGCGTTGGATGAATGAGTGCTGCTCGTTCATCAACTGTCTTATATTCGTTTATGTTCCCACGAGCTTCATGAAGCTCTGCTCAGGTTGTTTCAAAGTAAAACGTTGTGCTGATTTAAGGTTTAAATTAAAAGGGTTGACAGGGTCTGAGCTCAGGCTGAAGATCAACCACACCTCTAATAAAAAGTCTGATTTGATCAAAATAAAGGAACTTTTAGGTGTTTGTGAAGCCTAAACCTGCAGCCACATGAAAGAATTAAAAGTCTTTGGCAGAAATCTTCGTGCGGCTGCTTTAAAGCCGTCAGGATTTCAGAAGAAACACGATTAAAACTGAGCAAACACTCCTGTCAGGCTCCTGCTCGGCTCTAATGAAAACTCTGTTTACTCGAATTACTCAAACTAAACGTTTTTCAGACTTTAAATCAGGAGATGAAGACCTGCAGCTCCTGACAGAAGAAAGTTCTCCATCGCTGGAAATCTTCTGAGTCCTCTGTTTTAGAGAAACTTCAGTTACAACTTTTATCTGCTGCTACTTATCTGATGTTCTTCTTCTTCAGGTGTCACCACATGAGTCGTCCTCCATCTCCATTTGTCCTCTTTAACTGCATCCATATTGCTCCTCTTGTCTTTTTCTTGGCAGCTGCATTTTTAAAATCTTTCTACCAGTGTCCCTCCTCTGGACATGTCCAAACCACTGTCCCTCCTCTGGACATGTCCAAACCACTGTCCCTCCTCTGGACATGTCCAAACCATCTCAGTCTGGTCTCTCTAACTTCATCTCCCAATTGTTCAACCTGTGCTGTACCTCTGATGATCTCATTCCTGATCTTATCTATCCTTATCACTTCTAGGGAGAACCTCAGCGTCTTCATTTCTGCCACTTCCAGTTCTTTCTCCTGTCTTTTGTCCATGTCTCTGTCTCCAGACGTACAGCATAACTAGACTCACCACTGTCTTGTAAACTTTTCCTTTTCCTCTTTTGTTGCAAATCACTACTGAAACTTTTCTCCATCCATTCCATCCTCTGCCTTCTCCCTCTTTTTTACCTCTTTACCACATTTTCCTGGACAGTGGACCCCAAGTACTTGGAGTCCTGCACCTTTGTGACCTCTGCTTCTTGTAGCCTCACTGTTCCACCTCCTCCCTCTCATTCACACACATGCACTCTGTCGGTTGACTTTCATTCCTCTTCTTTCAAGTGCATACCTCCACCTCTCCAAGTTATCTTCCACCTGTTCCCCGTTCTCACCACAGATCACAATGTCATCTGCAAACATCATGGTCCACAGAGATTCTCCAATCTCCCTCATGTTTCCTCTTCTAGACAGAATATAGTCAACCTGCGTACTCCTTCCTCCACTCTTATAGGTCACTCTGTGCTCCTCCCTCTTTTGGAAATGCAGTATGTACTATTGGATCATTTTACTATATAAATAAACAACCCAGTGTAATATTTTTGTCTCTTGTTTAACTGAGTTAAACTCTTTATCTACTTTTATGACTTGTGAGAAAATCTAATGTTTTAGGTCATATTTATGAAAAAATCTAGACAATTCTAAAGGCTCCACAAACTTTCAAGCACCACGTGCTTCATCCTACTCTTTTTTTTTTTAAACATTTTATTTGATTATCATGTTGTTATGAATATTTTGTCTGATTTGTTGCGTTTGAAATAAAAATAAATAAACATGATGCTGTTTGTTGTTTATTTAACAAACATAGCTCTTTTTAAGAAGCGATGGAGTGAGATCCAACGTTAAAACATGGACACCCAGTGGATGGAGGGAATCCCCAGATGGCATCCCTTCCAGGACACTATCCCACATGTGGTTCTCGACTCCATCTTTAGAACGTTTCTTCATCTTTAGAATGGTTCTCCATCATCCAACTGGTTCTCTATCAGCAGAACAGTTGCTCATCATCAGGACAGTTCATCAAACCTATTATCCATCATTAGAGTGGTTCTCCATGTTTAAATGGTTCTCCATTATCAGAATGGTTCTCCATGTTTAAATGGTTCTCTATCAGCAGAACGGTTCTCCATATTTAGAAATGTTTTTCATTAGAGTTGTTCTCCACGTTTAAATGGTTCTCCATTATCAGAATGGTTCTCCATCAGCAGAACAGTTGTTAATCATAATAATGGTTCTCCATCTTTAGAATGGTTCTCCATCAGCATCTTTAGAATGGTTCTCCATCTTTAGAATGGCTCTCCATCAGCATCTTTAGAATGGTTCTCCATCATTAAAGCAGTTCTCGACTCCATCTTTAGAACATTTCTCCATCATTAAAGCAGTTCTCCATGTTGGTTCTCCATCATCAGAATGGTTCTCCATTAGCAGAACAGTGGTTCATCATCAGGATGTTTCTCCATCTTTAGAATGGTTCTCCATCATCAGGACAGTTCTCCATCATATGACTGATTCTCCATCCTTAGAACAGTTCTCCATCATTAAAACAGTTCTCCATCATCCAACTGGTTCTCTATCAGCAGAACAATTGCTCATCATCAGGACAGTTCATCAAACCTATTATCCATCATTAGAATGGTTCTCCATTAGCAGAACAGTTCTCCATCATCTGACTGGTTCTCCATCAACCTATGGGTTTTCTATCAGGCCAGTTCTCCATCATCGAGCTGGATGTCTATAATTAGAGAGGTTCTCCATCATGAGGGTTGTTCTCCATCATCTGACTGGTTCTCCATCGTCTGATTGGTTCTCCATCAACCAATGGGTTTTCCATCATCAGGCCAGTTCTCCATCATCAGGATGGTTCTCTGTAATTAGAGCAGTTCTCCATCAATGGTTCTTCATCTTTAGAATGGTTCGCCACCATTAGAGTGGTTCTCCGTCTTCAGACAGGTTCTCCATCAGCAGAACCCACTGAAGCTCTTTTTCACTGTTCTGTACAGAGAACTTTTAAATTATTACATTCTGTGATGTCACAACATTTCAGCTTCTGGGCCTCATGCATCACGTGCACCACGTTCCATGCATGTCGGGATGTATCAAAATGAACGTTGCGTGAAATTGTGTGTAAACATCTGCATCTTTTTGACGTGCATGAGAGCTGAAGCTCCTGAACACAGAAGCATGGCTCCTTTTGGTTTTTGGGCCTTTATGGTTTGACTCTGAACAGGAAACTGGACCAACTGGAAACATGAGCAGATGTTTCAGATGCTTCTGATCAGGGTTCTGGTTCAGAGCAGCCTCACTGGAGACTGGAACGTTTCTTCTGTTTGTGTCACGTGCAGATCTAAACAGTCAGGAACACTTCATGAGAAGAAAAGTGTCAGATCAATGAATGAATTCACAACGGGAGGATTCCTCAGGTGCACGTGCTGCAGACCATCACATGTCCACGCATAGCTGCGTAAAGATGCGTGACCGTGGAGGACATCAGCTGTTTTCAGGGATCACACCGACCCAACACTGATCCATCCGTTCTTCTTGAACTGGGCCGCGCCGGCGAGATGGGATGACGTCAGACATGCCCCGCCCACCAGCTGACAGGTGTACAGTAGTTGACGTCTCATTCTGGGTTTGCTTCACCCCGCCCACACGGGGGCGTGTCAGATGACGTCACTGCGCGTGGGCGGAACCTTCAACGGGACTCGGAGCTGGAGCTAACATCAGCGTCAGACCCGGACTGAAGTTCTGGGAGGATTAAACATGTGTGTGCCCCCACAGACCCCCCAGAGGTCAGGACCCCCTGAAGTCCGGGACCTGCGGCTGATCCTGGAGGGACACCAAGACAGGTGGGTCACGCGCTCTGGGTCCGGCTGCAGGTGTCAGGCTGGTCCGGACCCAGGTGCAGACAATTAATTAATCTGCTCATTATGCGTCTTTTTGTCACGTGACTCCAGCTCTGAAGCCGAAGTGTGGTTCCGAGTCACCTGCTCAGGTTCGGTTCTGTTGGAAAACTAAAGTTTAGATCGCGGCTGTTTTCTCTAAAAAAAAAAAATATATATATATATATATATAAAAAAAACCTTCAGTCCAGTTCAGATTTGTCTTATTTTTCTCTGCAGGAGAAACAAAAGACACGAAGAAGAAAGCAGGTTTTGGACCGGAACTAGAACCAGAACCTCCTCTGACAACAGTGAAAAACCGGTCCACCTGTTTAAAAATGGACAAAATGTTTTATTTTGGGTTTAATTCAAACTTCTGAATCACCTGCGCGTGTCTGAGCAGTCTGCAGCTCCACAGGCTGTGCGCGCGCGCGCGTTTCCCAGTAAACTTGTTCAGCAGCTCAGTTTTGATTTTAACCAGAGCTCATATTCAGAAATAAATACTTTTAGAAATCCACCCATCCATTATCCGCATATAATAATTTTATTAATTATAAATTATATAATAATGTTAATTATTTTATAATATTGATGAATAATAATGTTGTTGTTGTTGTTGTTCGTATGCCTCTCAGTGAGAAGGTTGCTGGATCAAATCCCAGCTGGGGGCCTTTCTGGGTGGAGTCTGTAATGTCTCCGTGCATGTGTGGGTTTTCTCCAGTTTCCTCCCACAGACCAAAAACACGCATGTTCGGCTGATTGGTAACTCTACATTGTCCCTAGTGAATGGTTGTCTCATTTGTCTCTGTGTCCCTGTGATGGACTGGAGACATGTCCAGGGTGTCCCCCGCCTCCCCCCACCGATCATCCTAACATGTTTTTGGTCTTGTGGAGAAAACCCACGCACATGGAGAGAACATGCAAACTCCACCCAGAAAGGCCCCCAGTTGGGATTTGATCCAGCAACCTTCTCACTGAGAGGCAGCAGCTACAAACTGCATCATGTCTTCTGAAAATCAGCAAATCACCAAAAGAACAGTTTTAAGTTCTTAAACTGGTCCAGAAGACCACCAAGTCCTGAAGACAAAATTGGATCTTTGCTCGTCCTGCTGTCACGCTCACTTTTGTTTGAAGTGAGAACAGAAACTTTATGACTCCAGGAAGTCAGAGGTTTAATTTTCTGAGGCATTAGAGGAACAAACATCCTGGGCCCAGTGGTGCTGATGGTCCTGGGCCCAGTGGTGCTGATGGTCCTGGGTCCAGTGGTGCTGATGGTCCTGGGTCCAGTGGTGCTGATGGTCCTGGGTCCAGTGGTGCTGAAGGTCCTGGGTCCAGTGGTGCTGATGGTCCTGGGTCCAGTGGTGCTGAAGGTCCTGGGTCCAGTGGTGCTGAAGGTCCTGGGTCCAGTGTTGCTGTAAATCATATTCTGAAAGACATTTTTACTTTCATGTTCCGATGGTTCTTGCAGGTTCTTACATGGTCCTTGGTCTTTGGACTGGTTCTGTAATCCTCTCTTGTTTTTGGACAGGGTCTGAAGTGGTCCCTGGTCTTTGAACATGGTCTGAAGTCGTCCTTGGTCTTTGGACAGGGTCTGAAGTGGTCCCTGGTCTTTGGACAGGGTCTGAAGTGGTCCCTGGTCTTTGGACATGGTCTGAAGTGGTCCATGGTCTTTGGACAGGGTCTGAAGTGGTCCATGGTCTTTGGACAGGGTCTGAAGTGGTCCATGGTCTTTGGACAGGGTCTGAAGTGGTCCCTGGTCTTTGGACATGGTCTGAAGTGGTCCCTGGTGACTTTACTTGTCAGGACTGTGTCCTTCATTTGTTACTGGTTTTAGATCAGGGGTGTCTAGTCCTAGTCCTGGAGGACTCCTGTCCTGCAGGTTTTACCCTGAGTGCTGCTCTTCCTCAGGTCTTCAGGTCTGAAGAAGTTTGTTTGTCACCCACTGATCCAGATCAGGGTCTCTTGTACAAAAACACAGAACTTCAGACAAGATGAGTTTCATGAAGATCAGTTTGTCATCAGAACTGATCCGATCCAGTTCTTCTCACTGTGAGTGAGTGTGGGAGTGGAAGACCTGTGTGGTGGTGCGGGGGTCTGGGGGGGTGGGGGTGGGGGGTCCTGCCAACCTCAGATGCAAGATTTCTTCCTTTAAGGAGTTCCTTTCCGCTCCGCAGTTCTCGTTGAAAAGAATTCCTCTGGTTGGCGCCGAAAACTCCTCAAGGCCACGGTCCTGCACGGTTCCTGATGCCCTGCTCCACCCCCCACCCCCACGGTCCCCCTCCCAGTCTCGTCTGTTGGACTCCTCGTCCAGTTCTACCTCCTTTACTCAACACCAGAACCTGAGGCTGATGGGGGGGGGGGGGGGGGGGGGGGGGGGGGGTGCTGCCGGCTGAAAACCCAGTTATGTTTCTCTTCTGCATGAGGAACAAAGATGGTTTTGATGTTCTTTAATAATTTTTAACATAATTATGTTTGACTTCTTTTTGATTGTCTCTGAGCTTCCAGTGGGCGGAGGGACATGATGAAGACGATGATGAAGAGCATATTCATAAACATAATTAACAGAGACGACACGTTGTTGAAGAGTCCAGTGGTTTGTCTCTTCTTCACCAGGAAGTCTTCTGGACAAACGTCTGACAGGCTGGAGCTGAAGCTGGTAGTAGCTGAGAGTCACCCAGTCCAGCTGGAGGCTGAGGCGGGTGATGTTTGGTCCTTTTATTTTGACGTCTGCCTGATTCAGACTTCCTGTTTTATTTTGAAAACCTCTGATGTAAGAAAAGCTTAAACTTTTCAGTCCAGCTGAGTCTTTCGCTCACTTTGCAGCCGAGCTTCGGCTCCTGCAGGAATGAAGGGAAAGGATCCGTGCGCGTGTCAGAACCGACCCGGTGCCGTCCGTCTCGCTCTGCTGGGGCAGACCGCCCTGACACACAACAATTTTTACACTTTTACTTTAGAGGCTGAAAGATTGTCGTGAGCTGTCGAGTCGACGCGTCCACGAGTGACTCCTTTTTCAAGAAGTAGGAAAAAAATCAGTTTTCAGTCAAAAAACAAAAGAAGCTGATCAATCAATCAATCAATCAATCAATCAACCTGAAGAAGGCTGAAGCTGAAACTCATAATGTCCCACATATTATTATTATTATTACTGTTATTATGGAGCGTCAGACAGAAGCTCCTCGCTCCACTCAGATTATTTTCCATTCATCCATCATCATCTTCTTTTTTTCACTGGTGCTCGTCTGGTGCTGCCATCACTTTATTTTCATTTAGGACTAATTTATTTTAAACATGTTTAATTTTCATAATGTGATAATCTGTGTTTATGTGACGGTGTTTCCACTCCGGCAGCATTTTGAACATGAGCGATCTTTTTCTGCTTTCAAACACTTTTTAGACTTTTTTTTTAAAAAACCGACTGCAGAAAGTTTTTGATTTTTAAATCATCTGAAATTTTATTAAAGGGCTGGAACTTGGTTGTCTTTGATTTGAAGCTCACCGGTTGGTAGTTAGATTCTGTTCTGCGTTTGCTTTATGTCAGACTCTCGTTTTTGTTTAAAGATGACGACCAAGACAATAAATATGTCTATTCTTATATACTAGATCTGATTATTGACTATCTTCAGTTCTTCTTGTTCTTCTTCTTCTTCTTCTTTGTCTTGTTCTTGGTAAAATCCACCACCATATGTCCTTCCTGGTTCCTTTCCTTGACACCAAACCTACCCATCACTTCCTCATCCCCTCTGTTTCCTTCACCAACATGTCCATTCAGGTCTGC
>JARVLU010000624.1:23268183-23296291 GCA_031762415.1 Simpsonichthys santanae | reverse complement strand
CTTTTGGAAACTTTAGGAACTGCAAGTAAACCTGCAGTGCTCTGTTAGGAAAAAATGGAACAATAAGGTCTCTAATATAAGATGGGGCTAGGTTGTTGAGAGCTTTGAAGGTTAGAAGTAGGATTTTGAATTCTATTCTGGATTTTACTTGGAGCCAGTGGAGAGAAGCTAAAACTGGAAAGATCAAGCAACTGTATGAACGGCAGCACTGACGTCTAACAGGTCCAGCGTAGACACCTGTCCATTGTAAGACGCCATGAGAATAACTTTCACCAGATCAGCGTCAGTGCTGTGGTGAACCCTGACTGAAACTCTTCAAATTATTTCTTTGCAGATGATCACACAACTCACCTGCATCTACTTTCTCTAGAATTTATTTTTAGATGATTAATAAAATTAATGTTGGTGGATAACTGTGGACAACCTGTTTTACAGCTACATCCCAACGGAGCGCTGGTCCCTGGACGCAGAGGACAGGAGTTCAGCGGGGGAACCGGTTAGTTACATCATCTCTGATCATGTTGTCATGGAAACAGCCTTAGAGGAGTGAAATGACTGAACCTAAAGGTATCTAACCCCTGAAGAACATTGAGAAAAGAAAGCCACAAAGTGCTGATGCACGCTAAAGTCTTTTCCTTCTCCAGATGTTTTTAAGTCTTTCAGAACCAAACCTTATTGGAGCGACTGTATATTTTGTTGGTGAATAGGTTTTTTTTTTTTTGTGAACGTGCACTACAGTAATGTTCATTAGAACATCACTGAACCTCTGCCAAGCAGTTTGTGCTCTTTTTTTTTTTTTACTGTAACTGTGTAACGGTGTAAAATTCAGATGAAACCATCTGTTTTCTAAGGTTGCATGTGGACCAAACCCACTTGTTCTCTGTGCCTCTGCAGTGTAGCTCTTTCTGTAGACTTTGGTGTTTAACTGGTTTATGTTGATGCAACATTTTTCTACTCTTGTGCAAAGAAGCAGCAGTACGTGGCCTTTATCTGAAGTGACTGTTAATTCTCTCTATTCTGTCTGGAAACTAAGGCTGAATCTACAAACAGATGTTCTTTCACACTGCAGCCTCGCTCTTAGCTAGGATTATGGATAAAGTTCCTGTTAGATGGCAGGTTTTTAACTAATTTAACTTTCCCAGCTTTGGGCACCAAGAACCAGCTTGTTTTGGGTAAGAAAAGAAGCCTTACCATACCTGCCTCAGTGGCTGACCCATTGCAGAGGATTTACGCCACTGGAACTTCTCTGGTAATGAAAACAGGTAATGAAAATCATTAGAACTGGTCTAAAAGTACCTGTTTGGGTTGGTCCTGGTGCTGCTGCCTGGAAGGATGGAAGCTGCTGAAGTATGAGCAGCATCCTTTCATGCAAGAGAAAAACTGTGCAAGTAAACATAAATCACTTGTAGATTATATCCTCATTAATAACAGCCAGTTGTGTGTCATTTTACTGAACATGCTACCCCTGAACGCACCGTCAGGATTACAAAATTCAGCCTTAGACCAGATTATCTAATGACCGGTGATGTGTTTACTGTCTGTTTCTCTCTTTGTCTTGTCTTGCTTACACATGCATGAACACACACACACACACACATACACACAAGATGTTCCTGTTGTTTGTGAACAAAACTCTCATTCTGCCTGCTGGTGCCGGACCGGGTCAGTGCTAAACCTGGACCGGGTCCGTCTCAAAGCCAGAGATCCTGTTAACAATCAACAGTTTTTTATTATCAGGCAAAAAGACGACAATTGTTACATAAATAAAGGATCATACAATAAAAAAAAAATATTTTACACATTTTCTGTTTTTGTTGTTTTTGTATATTTGAAAGTATTTGAGGCAAATTTATATAAAATTATATCAAAATATACATGTAGGACCAGAGTTACACATTTACTGTTCTTTAACTGGACATTTAACCTGTTTATTATCAAGTATCCGCCTCTCAGTACTTTATAAACAAAATGTTTTATTATTATGGTCTATCTAGCTACAGCTGATTTAATATCTTATATTCTTTATGTCTGAAAATAGAAATCTGTGTTTAAGGATGTTGCAGAAATATATCAGTTAAATAAAATAATAATAATTTGTGTCAGTGGTCAGGGTTAGCCGGGAGGAGGAATAAAAATCTACATCTGAAACTTTTTTTTTGTTCAGGAGGAACAAACAAACACTTAAAACATTACAAACTCAAAAATTAGAAACAATGCACTGTTGTGTTTTCTAATAAACATAAATACTTGTTTTTATGATTTCAAGTCAAGAAGGGCAGCGGTTGTGTTTGTGTGGAGCTGAAAAGCTTCCTCCAAACACAACCTGGTTCTGTCCGAGTGTCAGTTTCATGCTCCTTTGGTGTGTGTGTGTGGGTGTGTGTGTGTGGGGGGGGGCTTCATGTGGGCGGGGGGCCGTTGGTGTAGTGCAGCATGGGGTAGAAGGATCGGGCAAAGTTGTTGGACAGTTTGCAGCTGTAGTCGTCATCTGACCGAGGAACCAGACGGATCAGAATCAGCAGGAGGAAGAGGAGCAGGTGGAGGGGGAGGGCAGCCCGCAGGACCCGGTGCAGGAGCAGTCGAGTGGGGGAGGAATCCCTCGTCTCCTCCCTGTTTGAGAACAAAATGTTGTCATTTCCAGTGTAAACTGTGTGAGTTTGACCCGTTTATTGGATCTACAACTAAACATGTTGGGTCTCTGTGAGGAACAGATTAAAACAGAGCAATGAAAAAGATTTTACCTTTTAGCTGCTGCTGGTCTGACTGCAGCCGAGTGTAAATCTGACTCCTACACAAAGAAAAAAGTTGATTTAGTTTTAAAATATAACAAAACCTTAGAGTGACATCATGATTGTGACATCAACACTGCTGGTACATGTACCCATCTAAATAAGAGCTTCATTAAACTCTAAACTTTCCAACTGAACAACAAAGTCCTTTTTTTCCTGCCATCGGCTGAAGGTAGCGGTTTACCCTCAGCGGTGAACTGAGGCTGCCGAGTTCAGAACCAGATGAGCAGGTTCCCTGAAACACGGACCATCAGATACCAGTTCAAAGTCACCACGCTCAGATCAGCACTGCTGGTAACCCAGTTAGCACCACCTTCTGAACCTGTCTGTTCCAAAACACTAAACAGGACTTAAAAAATGAACTGTTCATTAGATGTGACAAATATTTCTTCATTTTATAGAACACAAGTGCCAAAAGATGCTCCAGTTTTAAAATATTTTTATAACAGATTTATAAAGATTATTATTTATCACCTACAGGACAGAAATGTTCCTTTAATTTTAAACTGCACTGTTGAAAAAAATGGTTCTGTTTTTCTTTGTCTCCCTCCCTTCCCTCCTGAGGGTCATTAGGGTCTTTGTTTCCCTTGCTCACAGGGAAATGTTCCCAATAAGTTACAATGGAGCAGCATGATCCCAGTCAGTTTCACTCTACATACCAGTATGATGGCCCTCAGGAGGTAGGGTGGGAGGAAGACCCTCAGGAGAGAGGGACAGAAAGACCCAGATGACCCTCGGAATGGAGGGAGACAAATACCCTGTTGACCCTCAAAAGGAAGGAGACAAAGACCCTGAGGACCCTCAGGAGGGAAAAAAAAAACAAGACTGATGACCCTCAGGAGGTAGGGTGGGAGGAGGACCCAGATGACCCTCGGAATGGAGGGAGACAAATACCCTGATGACCCTCGAGAGGGAGGGGAGGGAGATTAACTTGCATTTGGACCTGGATGGCAGATCATACAGTCTAAAGCTCCTCTGATGGGGTCTAAACAACGAGAAGTCCAGCTGATGTGTTTTTAAACTTTTGGGATTCAGCAGGTCCTGAATGAAAGAGAATCTACAGCAACAGAGGAATTGAATCAAATCCAATGTTTACTTTCTTGACACAAGTTTTATTCATTCACTCATTCATTCATAAAAACGCAGTCTGGCAGCTGAGGCCAGCTGATGGTGTGATGGACTCACCAGTGAACATAAGGCAGCAGCCACTTGTTTCTGCAGCACATGAAGCTTGCTGCTGATGATGTGAACCTTCTCTTTGGCCTCTACACTTTCCTCTTCGGTGTTCTCCAACAGAAGATGAGAGGAAATGTCTTGCAGTGCTGAAACCTGCTGACGTCTGGCCCTCAGCTCCTCCTGCAGATCCTGCAGCAAGCAGCAGCAGATATCAGCTGGAACAGCTTAAGGTCTTAGATCTACCAGCTAAACATTTGTGTATACAGTATATACATTTTATATATGTTTTTATATATAGACACGAGAGGTGAAGTGAAGTTCTGTTGTCTCACCATCAGCATGGTCTGATGCTCCATCAGAACAACCCTCTTGGTGCTTAATGTCCACACTTTGCTCTCAGCCTCAGAGAGCCACAGCAGCAGCAGATGCATCACTTCATGAAACTCCTGAAGACGAGTTTCAAACTGTTAGACATTCTGACCACAAGACGTGAGAACTTCTAGGATCTGTGCAGCAGACCTGACACTGCAGCAGAGCCGAGTGCAGCTTCCTTTCCCAGCTCTCCAGAGCATCGCAGGCCTGGGTCCAGCTGTGATTGGCTGAACTCAGAGCCTCCTGCAGCTCCACGCTGTCACCCAGCAGGAAGTGACCAGCACTCAGGTTCACAGAGATCATCAGACACTTATAGGTGTTGAAGGTCTTCTGCAACTCCTTTACAGAGCAAACATGAGATTTCATCTTGTTAGGGCCTGGAGGTCCAAAATGGATGGGTTCATGGAGTTGGTCTTCAGATAGTCTGACGTTACCTTCAGCTTCCTGATGTTGATCTCGATGTCTCGGATGCTGCTGGACGGAGCGATTCGCTGCAGCCTCTCCAGCTCAGGCAGAACCCTGCCCAACCAGGAAGTGACATCACAAAGGTCATAGCTGAGCCTCTGCCACTGCTCCAGAGCTTCCACCCCACCAGGGAACTGTGTCTGTTTCAGCTCCCAGCACTCGGTCCCACCTGAACAAACAGCAATTTACAAATGGGTATCCAGGTAAACACTCCATGATATATAATTGTTTATTTTTGTTTATTATTATCGTACAGGACTACGTTTTGTTTTGACATTTGTAATAAAGAAGCAAATCTGAAGTCCTTCCTCAGACATTAGTCCATCACGTGTTTTCCCACAGTTCCTTTAGCTGACTGGTTTTATCTGTGCCTGCCTACCTTTACTGGTCTTCTGGTTGCTGCTACTCAGACCTTCATCTAGCAGCTCCTCATCATCATTCAGGATCACTTTCACATTCTTCACACAACTGATGCTGCCTCTGCTGTCTGACAGATGTTTACCCTAAACACAAGCACACACAGGTACAAGAGGCAGAGTTACAAGAATTATTTACACGAGCCATGGTAATAGAAACTAGAGTTACAGGAAGTAGAGTTACCAGATGCATGGTAATATAAACTAGAGTTACAAGGAAGCAGAGTTACAGGAAGAAAAGGTACAGAAGTTACTGGAAGCAGAATGACAAGAAGTGTTACACAAAGTAGACTTACAGGAGGCAGGGCTGCAGGAAGTACAATTACAGGAAGTAGAGTCACAGGATGCGTGTTTATAGGAAGACGAGTTACAGTAGGTGGATATAGAATAAGTAGAGTTACATGAGGCAGCAAGACAGGATGCAGAGTTATAGAAGGAAGTATTACAGAAAGTAGAGTTATAGGAGACATGGTTATAGGAAGTAGAGTTACATGAAACAGAGGCACAGGATGCAGAGTTATAGAAATAAGTGTTTACAGAAAGTAGAGTTACAGGAGACAGGAAGTAGAGTTACAGGAGACAGGAAGTAGAGTTACAGGAGGAAGCAAAGTAACAAGAAGTAGAATAACAGGAATTGGAGTTACAGGAAATAAAATTACAGTAGACAAAGTTACAGGAAGCAGACTTATAGGAAGTTGTCTCTAAATTTGTCCGTCTGTGTTTTCTGTTTTCTTATGCGTGCGTGCGTGCGTGCATGTGTGTGTGCACATGTGTGAATGCATGTTCTCACATAGTCCTGCCGGGGGAGAGGAGGACTGCTACTCGAAGACGAGTTCAACTTGGGGAGGAGTTCTCTGGGAAGGCGCTTTGTCTTTGGGGAGCCGGGGTGGTACCAGCTGGGTGGGTCCGTCACAGATCTTACTGAAGAAAAGAAACGAGAAATCAAACTAAAACAATAAAACCAGGAACTCATCAACATTTAGGGGATAAGAAAGTCTGGTTTCTGCTGAGCACATCTGTAAAAATCATGGACGAACAGAGAAACACTCAGACTGGAAACGATGGATTTGTTGTTTTGGTCTTTGCTCAGCTTGAAGTTGTTGCTCAGTTTGTCTATAGGATTCTGTAACTTCCTTTGGAAGGGTGTCTTGTGACATAAGGTACAAGTAGATATGTTTACCCAGAATGCACAGCAGCACATTTAAGAGAAATCCAAACAGCATGTCAGCACGGTGGTGCAGGACTGATGGTTTGGACGAGTCTATCCGCTGAAGCTTGGAGCAAACTGGGTTGATCCCAAACACATCAGCTGATCTACAACAGAACGGGTCAAAAAGAACAGAACAAAGGTTCTGCCATGGTCCAGTCAGAGTCCAGAACCTCAGCCTGACTGTTGTGGACCTTCAGAGATCTGAACAGAAATTTCAATGAAGTGAAGCAACGCTGGAAAGAAGAATGGGCCAAAACTCCACAACCACACGAGAGACTGACGAACAGAACATGAGCTGTTTTTTTCCTCGTCTCCCCTCAGATGTTTGGACGAAGGGATTTTATTTCCCCTGAATCAGAAATCATCTGAAGAAAATCAAAGGTGAGGAGGAGAGGGCTCGTAAAGCAGCAGGGGGTCTTTATTCTTACCCGACAAAGCACTGAAGAAGGTCGCATCTTCATCGTCCTCATGTGACGATGATGACCCCCCCACATCAACAGTGTGGTCCCACTCCAGAGGGATGGAGTCCACACTGATGGGGGTCTCTCTTCCTGAGCGCTCACGAGGAGGAACTAGGAGGTGGCACATGACCTGACGTCCAGCTGAGACTCCGCCCACTGATGGAGATTCGTCGTCCTCCTTCGTCCCCCTCACCTCGATCCAGGATGTTCGGTTGATCACATCGGGGGAGTGGTTCAAGACTGATTCGTGGTCTGCCGTGTCCCTCTCCTCATTCTGGACCTGCAGGGTCAGAAAAGTTCTGTTCTTATGCTTTTGAACTTCTCAGTCGTCCTTCATCGACCACCTCCAGATGTTTATCCCATCAACAAGTGTCCCAGAAGTTAGCACCTCAGAAGCGTCCTTCTGACAGCGGCGCTGCGTGCTACTGACCGGCCTCCTGTTGACGAGGCGCTGATGGAAGCGGGCCACCCTCCCAAACACCTCCTGGCAGTAGGAGTGGAGCTCCTCCAGCTCGTCCTCGATCAGAACGGCATCCAGAGGAGCGCTCTTCTGGATCAGGTTCTCCCCAAACACAATGAGAGCGTCGATCTTGTTGGTGTTCAGGGTAATGTCCTGCTGGAAGCCCTGCAGACGGATGGAGACCAAAACCAGGCGGTAAACAACCAACAAGAAACAGTCTTTCATAAGAAAAGATCAGAGGCGCAGAATGTTTTCTTTATTATTCAGTCATGAAGAATTATGCTTCTGCTTCCTGGCTGCTTGAGTTCTTTCAGAACATTAATACAAAACATTCTTTATGAATCAGGTTCAGCAGGTTCACAGAAAGAAACTGATTTTTCCATTTCCATCATAAATTTCTAATCTGACTGAGATCCAGACTTTTGTGGACCGTGTCTCAGAGCTCTGCTCTTTTTTCTGAGGGACAGAAAAATGATTTTATCATCAGGAAATCTACTTTTCCCTGATGGAATGAAAACGTGAGTAGAGGTAATAACCTCCATCTGCCAACACGCAGCTTCACATCACGGACTGAGAAACTGGGCTGCTGTCCCTCACCTGCTTTACTGGACCAGAACCAAACTAAAGTTCAGCATCATCTCCGTGCACGGTGCTTCTCTTCAAACCTCTGGGTCGAGACTTTCTGTTCGACACTGACGAGCGGCTCGCTCTGTATTATTTGGGATTTCTTACGTTAGAATCAGTTTTCTTTCCCGATGCGTTGGCACGTTCCTTTTCACTGGTTTCTGACCAGCAGCTGGTTCTGATGAACCCCCTCAGTAGTCGAGCTCTTTACCTCCATGGAACCCTTTCTACAAAATAAATCAGCTAGATGAACGTCCATGTGAGGTCAGAATATGAATATGATCCAGTGTATTTTCAGACATTGTTGTCTTTTGACTGAACATTTACCACTCACCCTAAAAGGTTCAAAACATCTCAACTTATTCTGGAGGTGAAGATCACTTGCTTCCCATGGGAAGATTTCTCAGCTGCTCTGTTTCTGCAGATGAATCCCCTTCCTTTCCGTTCAGAGGGGCATTAGGGCGTAATGTGAGCCAGATCCTGCCAGAACAAGATCCGGGAACGCTCTTATTTTGACAGGATGCAGTCCGGTAACTCTTTGCTGGATCCGGTAACTCTCAGGCTTACGATTAGTTCTCAAACCTTAGATTCACAAACATGTTGAATACATTTGGAATGAATTATGACACAAACAGGCCGGTAAAATCTATGATTATTTTTGCATGTGTCAGATCCTTTTTGCCACCTGTCAATCAAACCAGTGGGCTCATCAGCGACTGACCAATCAGTGATCTTAATTTGTCCTGAAGTGAAACGCCCCTTACCTGCAGGAGCTGGAGGGGTGGGGGGTTGGGATGCGAGAGACAGGTGGAGCGTGCTAAACAATTAGTAAAGTAAGAAATGATCCTGCACTTAATAGTTTACATTTATGAATCACAAAGTGTTTAAAAGTAAATTATAAATGTGAACTGGTTTGGTATTTTGTGTGTTGTGTTTGTGTTCCAGCATCGTTTGTTTCACAAATGAAGCACTGGGCATTAGACTCTTTGACTTTTCGTACCTTCAGCTGCCTCATCTTGTCCTCGATGTCGCTCTCAGAGAAGTGCTCCACATTAGTGAGCTGCAGGTCCATCTCTGTGAGCCAGACCAGGATCGCCTCACGACTTCCTTCAAACTCTTCTCTCTGAGAAGTGAAGTGCTGCAAAAAATAATAATAAAAAAAGATAACAATGAAAGTTGTGTTGCATCAGTCTCTTTATATTTCAGGGGGAGAAACTTAAAGCTTGGGCAGCAGATGTGAGCTCAGTCTGTTTTCTGTAGAAACATCAGAGGTGGCAGAAATCTGGTTCAAAGCCCAGTTCTGACTCCAGTCTAAAAAACAACTGCAGATTCTGTGATCCAGTCTGACTTGGTTTTATCAGCATCTTGTGTAAAGAACTAACTGGTTAAATCTGATCCAGGTATTCAGCTGATCAGAACAACAGTCAGGCACAGAGGTCAGCTGATCAGGAAAATCCAAATCTGCTGTTAGCATGAAGTCTTGTTACCGTCTCAAAGGTGACCTAAATCCTGACGGATTAGGGCGGAGCTACCCACAGCAGGAAGAGGCAACACACATCAGATGGAAAGGTTGTTTTCTTGTTCATCTTTTCTTCCGTTCTGAAGGAGGTGCATCACTGTGATGACCTTTGACCCCTTGGCTCACCTTGAGTCTGCGGAGTACAGCCGCCACCCTCCGCTGCAGGAAGTCCCATCGCTGGTTTCCATCTTGGACCATGAGTCGGAGCTTACAGGAAGCGTCGGTGCGGTTCTCCCGAGCCAGACGGCGGTACTGTTTGTTGAGCAGCTCCAGCTGAGTGAGCCGCTCTTGAACCTGCCGCTGGAACGCCTGCCAGGAGATAATGTCATCTCAACACAACCAAAGAGACTTGCACCGAGAGTGCAACTGAACTGTGGACTGATGAAAGACTAAACAGCATGGACAGCATCGTTTTTATTTTATTTACTGTCAATGCCTCATCTAAAGACTTCCTGTTCAGTGTTCTACCAAAATAAAATCTGCTTTAGTACAGACGGAGAAATGAAACTCATCTGACCTCAAACTTCTTTAGTTCCTCCTTGGCGTTGGTGTAGAGGACGTTGGTAGACTCTGGGTTGGCTGCAGTTACTTCAGCTGTCTTCAGCCATTCTTCAAAATGAGCATAATCGTCCAGGAACTTACACCAGAGACGCCATGTCTCCTCAATCCTAAGAAACAGAGACGAACCAGTTCAACGTTTATACCAGAGACACCATGTCTTTTCAATACTAAAGACAACAGAGGAACTGGAGCAACTTTTATAGTCACATCTCCTCAGTCCTAAGAAACAGAGAGGAACCTGTTCAACGTTTATACCAGAGACACCATGTCTTTTCAATACTAAAGACAACAGAGGAACTGGATCAATTTTTATACTGGAGATGCCATGTTCCTAAGAAACAGAGAGGAACCTGTTCAACTTTTACACTGGAGATGCCATGTCTCCTAAGTCCTAAGGATAATTGAGGAACCAGTTCAACGTTTATACAAGAGACACCATGTCTCCTCAGTTTTAAGGACAATAGACAGACCAGTTCAACTTTTACACATCTCATAGGACTTACATCAAGCCTTTGAAACATTTTGCAGATTGACATTTGGTGTTCTATCAAAAACACTTGCTGTTTCGTGGCGAAGCGTCAACTGAAAGAGTGATGACTTCAGTGCAAACTGGGCGTAGAATGTGTATTTTTGTTTGCAAAGCTTTTCAGAGGGGCTGATTTCAACATGTTCCCACATTGGTGACCGTCTCTGAAGCTTCAGCGCTGTGTGAGGGCTTACTTCATCCTGCGCTCCATGGACATGGCACAAATGTTCCTCCAGCGCAGGTCCAGGCTGCGGGTGGTCTGCTGGATGGAGTCGTTCTCCGTGTCACTGCCACGTGCGTCGACATCATGGAGCAGGATGTCACACAGCATCAGCACCGACGCCACGGTCTCCGTGCGCTGCTCGATGTCTCTCTGCAGGTCCTGCAGGACAATCAGGACAGAGGACCTTTAAGGTTGAGGTGATTCGGGCGCCATGAAAGCAGAGATTTACGAGGAGATCAACTGATACTAGACTGTCTCATCAGGATGTTGAGTGTTAGGATGTGGTTGTGGGGTATGAGTCCTCTGAGCCAACATCTAATTCCATCTAGCTTCTCAGACCAGTAACCCCAGTGCTAGAGTCTCAGGACCTGGTTGACCTTAAATATAAAAATGTTCCTGGGCAGCCCCCCGGAGGCAAGCAGGCTCCCATCAATCTACAAGGATCAGAGGGGTCTTCTGTCTTCACCATCATCTATATCTTCTAGTCCTTCAGGGGTCTCCACAAGGAAACAGATGCCCCCATCACCCAGCATCCTTCTCTGTCACACCCAGGGCCGGCCCAAGGCGTAAGCAAGCAGCTGCTTAGGGCCCCAGGGCCACTAGAGGGCCCCCTAAGTGGAATTTAAATTTTTTTAATAATGATTTCTTATATGATTCAATTTAATATTTTAATTTCAACTTTTGTAAATTGTTGCATACATATAAATAGTGTTAGCTAATTATTCAACTTTGAATTTCTTTTTTAAACATTTTACGTGGTTTCAAGTAATTGTTCATCAACATTATTTAAGCGTTTTCTTGATAATTTTTTATTTAATTTTGTGTGGTTTTGCACAATTTAATTTATTTTTATGCATCTAAGTTACTGAACTACAAATTATTTTGAACATTACTGTTGCATTTCTTTGGAACCAAATATAATAAGCCAGATGACACTTTTGCTGTAAAATACATACTGTTTATTTTATTTATTTATTTATTTATTTATTTATTTTTTTTTTTGTAGAGTTGCAATGAGTTAATGTCAGGTGAGTGAATGATCATCTGACTGTTGATTGCATTAATCCACATTATTAGCAGAAATAGAGGGCCCCAAACCAAATTTCACTCAGGGCCCCATGGAGGCTTGGACCGGCCCTGGTCACATCAACCCTCTGAAGCTCCTCTGTCACTCCATTCATCAGCCTTCTCCTCTGTTCCTCACCTTGCCAGCTCTATACTTAACATCCAATATCCAATTTGTCCACGGTTTCTCCTCCACACGTGTCCAAACCATTTCAGCTTCAAACTTCAGCTGTCCTTCTAAACGACTCATTTATAGTCCATTTTGTCAAGATCTGAACATCTCAATTTATTTTTTCTCCAGAGTACTCATACCAGTCCAGCTCTCCTGCACCTGCTCCCCCTCACTACTCTTCACAAGGTCATCTCCTCTGGTCCATGTAGAACATACAAGGTGTTTCATTTCCTTTATTTATAGGTGATACTCTTTCAGCTACAAACACAAATATACAATTCCTAAAGAGTTTGGATGTTGTATGAAATGTAAAAACAATAAAAACAAAAGTAGAATGCAATGATGTGGAAATCTCATGAACTTATAAGTTATTTACAGAGGAACATGGTAAAATAATCAGATGTTGGAAGATAGAAATTGTATATTTTTTATGGAAAAGTTGGGTCGTTTTGAAACCCATTGTGAATAAAATGTGGATTTATTTACATTTTACATCTCATTTTTTGGTCATTGAACTGCGGTTGTGGACGTGATTACAAAATAAAAGCATGATTTTATGGGAGGGATTTAATGAATCACCCCAAAAACAGCAACTGCTCTGTGTGTGTGCGCGCGCACGTTCCATCTGTAGAGCCTGACAGCACTTTTGTTGGTTCTTGTTTGTTCAAGTTACTACTCTCTGGGTTGCCATGGCGACAGCTGAAAGCTTTTCCATCCAGGAGTCGTTTCAGCACCCCTCAGCTCCTAATGGGGGGGGGGGGGCGGGTGCAGGAAGGGAGGTCCCACTTTTTTCTACAAACCCAGCTCTCCCCATCTTTCTCACTTTTCTGTCCTTTTCCCCCCATCTGTCCGTCATCTGTCTCAATTTCTTTTTCTCCATAACTGGAGCCATTTTTCCATCAGACAAATGCTTCGTTTCTTCAGACACCTTCCTGTCCAAAATCAGACAAGACAACTTAGGCCCAATTTGTGTCGCCATTTTCTGCTGCATTTCCTAAACTACTGAAACTCGTTAAACTTTCAGCCAAGAAAAATAATAAAAATCAAGAGACGTCTTAAAATCTCCTGAGCAGATAAACCTCGGCATCAGTGGCCGCTATTAAAAATCAAATTGTGTAAAGAACTGGAGCGCACGTGCGCAGGACGGGCAGAGGAGCAACGATTCATTCACTCAACCTTTATTTATACAGATAAATCACACGTGAAGACTCATTTACAAGTGAGAGCTGATTCACAAAAGATTCATGGAAACACAAAGTTTCCAATCCTGAGACGAGATCGTCTACATCATTACTGACGGCAGAGCCAGAAGATAAGTTGTCCTCTGCAGACGCAGCTACATCATCTGTCCAGCTTCGTCCTGGCTCAGGGTCATGTGTTGGACGTGTGAACCACGTGAAGTCAGAAGCAGACAGGTGGAGAAGAGACAGCTCGACTCTCAGCTGGAGTGATGGGTCGAGCCAGTTTAGGACATGATCCCAGAAGACCAAGCAAGACCAGAGTCGTCTGAGACTGAGCTGCACACAAGGGACATCTGAGACATCTCCACATCTGCCTCCAACTCCCAGCATGCTTTGCTGTCACAGCATCACTGCACTCTTCTCTGTTCCTCCTGCCTGAGCGTCGTATGCAACACCGTTTGTCCAGCATGTCCACATGTCCACTCCATCGCCACCTCAAAAGCTCCGTCTCCAAACCTGAGTCCCTCTGAAGGTCTCATTTTAATCTCTAATCATCTTCATCTAATTTCCTGTCTTCAAAAAATCTTCACTTCTTCAGGTTCTCTTCCGCCTGCTCCCTACTCTCACTACACATCACACAGTCATTTCCAGAGGTTGATGGGAATATTCTTCCTGTAATTTTGAGCAACGACGGTCTCACAAATCGGACTCATGGTGTCTTCGCATCATCATCTGAGTCAGTTTTGGGCACAAATCAACTCACGGGTTCATAAACAACGGTCGAGTCTTCTTGTGTTGGACCATGTCTCCTGAACCCTTTCACCTCCACCGGTAACTTTTAGTTGTTCAGAGTCCAGCGGTCCTGCAGACAACACGTTCACTAAAAGGCTCGAGTCCATTTAGGTTTTGTGTTAGTCCGTACATTTAGCACCTCTCAGCTCAGCGTGGCAGCTTATTCCTCCTCCTCGGAGCTTGCTGAGTTTCTACTTTGCAGCACTTTTCTGCTCGTGTGCTTTTGGACCACAACAGAGCCTCTGCACCATAAATGGTTCTGAAACAGGCGTGGAGTCCCCCAAAACAGAGGAGACTCCTCTGGACCCTCGGCCATTTCAAAAGCAGCTTTCTGACGCTGTTCTTTTTTGGGGAAGATGTTGGAGTTCAGGAGTGTCGCACAAACTGCAGAACGTGTGGATTTGATCGAACAAGATGTTGTTTTACATCTTTGTTCTCGCAGTTTCAGCCGCTGTTTGTTCTTCCTGTTTCGGATCTGAGATTGTTTTTCACTTTGTGTTTGGAAATTACTTTAAACCCAGAAGAATCAAAGCAGAACAGCAGAGTCCACTCTGACCATTATTGTAAATTCAATCAACGAAACTGCGACAGAGAAATTATTTACAGATAATCTGAAACACTAGAACTTCAAGCTGATTAAATATAAAAAGGGACATATTTACAGCACGGGACGTGACAGGAACTGGGGTCATCGACTAGTTTTGGCCTCAGATGGACTCCCCCAGTATGATTTCAGCTAATATCATGTTTACGGTTTATTTAATTAATATGTTTATTGTTTGTTTATTAATTATGACAACTAATATGACCAATATTAGCTTGTGACAGCTAATATGTTTACTGTTTATTGCCAGACCCGGCTCCAGAAGAATTTAGCTGGGGGCGCCGTTAGTAATTTTATTTCATATAAATGCATAAATAAACGTTTACGTAACCTTGCAACTGAAATAACCACATGTTGATTATTAAAACAAATAAACAGTGACATGTAGTCACCAGAAAATGCTGAGAACTTGTGCTCAAGTTTGCATAAACTATTGTTGCACCTCCACATCATTGCATTCAGTTTTTATTCACAATTTGTTTAGTGTCCCAACTTTTTTTGGAATCCAGTTTGTAAAATGCACATTATTTAAAAACACCCAGCTCTCTAATAGAATAAACAATGACTGGTTTTGTTTTTCATTCAAGATCATGAAATAGATGAGGACTTTGCATTCATCAGTTATTTATTTTACTTTTATTTCCTTCAGTGTCTGTATGTGTGATCTGAGGAGAAGCACTGAGCCATCGTCGTTCTGAGGAAAGAAACAAGATGTTTTCATGTGAATGACTGTAAATGCTTTTCTCTCAGAGATAAAATCACTGAAACAAGGAAATACAAGGCTAAACGTGGGCAGTGACAAATAAACTCACCATATCTAAGAGGAAACAAGACTATTCCTGCTCATGAAGGTATTGGAGTTGCACAATGAGGAATTTTTTATCCATTCCTTCCTGTAGACACACACACACAAACACATGTCTTACATTTAAAAGTAACAGTATTCTTTACATTTATGACATAATTTAAATGACAATCTCAAGTGTATGAGGTATTTATTGGTCTGATTCCTACTTTTGAAATTGATAAAGTGATGAACAAACAGCCATGATGTTGTATGGTGTTAATAGTCAGGGTTAGAAGGACGGGATCGCAATTTTCGTAGTATTTTAGCCATATCATGACATCAGAATCCTGTGCCTACATTATGAATCCCATCTTAACAAATTTGATTAACTTATTTTTTCCTTTTTACTTGCATGAAGACTTTGAAGTGATGTTTTGTCAAATGGTGATCTATGATTCTGTAGTGCCTTATCAGCAGTGGCATCAGTCAAAAAACATGTAATATCTTCTCTTTTTTTCTATACTACGTTATCTGTGACATCATAGCAGATAAGGTACTAACTAGTGATAACTATTTGGCAAAACATCACTTGAAAAGAGATCAGACTATCCCTTTTGTTTTTCTAACCATAAAACAAACATCCATCCATCCATCCATCCATCCATCTATCCATACATACATACATACATACTATGTATATATATACTGTATATATATCTATATATCTATATATATATCTATACTGTATATCTATATATATATCTATATATATATATATAGATATAGATATATATATAGATATATATATACATGTATACAAATACAGTATATATAATACGTACATTTTCAACTTGCGTTTCTAACCGGCTGATGATTTTCGTTTGGCCGTCAACTACCTGAATGTGAAAATATATCACCAGTCTGAAAAACAGCAAACACACAAAATGCAGGGATCAGTAAACAGAGCCAAAACAAACTATGTTCAACTAAATTCTGTATTTTTTACAATCATCTGCACTCACAGAAAGACACCAGAGGGCAGAAATAAGAAGAGAGGATTCTGTATCAGAGAGTCGTAGGCCCAGCTGAGCCAGGCCAGAACCAGGTGAGAGTTCTTCAGCTTGTTGGCCCATAGGGATCCTGCCTGAAACATGCTGGTTAGATTCCTAAAGGGGCCACACGTTGATGAGGGTTTAATCCTACAGAAAGAAGAGGCCAACAAACAGCTCTGTTAATTTATTTTAATTACATTAGTCCCCCACTTATTGCGGGGGTTACGCTCCAAACACCCCCAGGATAGGTGAAAATCCATGAACGTTATATTTATTTTAGTATTTATAAACCCTTCCCACATTATTGTATTGCAATGCTCTTAAAAATGTTCACACTTGATTATTTTAAATAAACAATCCATGCTGCTCATGTGGCTCCTTCCTTTGGCACAAAAGTACAAAAATACCGTACATATATTGGCACATGTTTGTTTATACTGTATTTTTCCATATTACAATTTTTTTTAAAGTTTCCATTTATCAAACATTGCTTCTTTTCATTTTCTATATTATTTATATACTATTTCTATATTATGCTATCTCTAAAAGTGGAATAATTTAAAAACAGAAATCAAGGAAGGCAAATCAACCACTATCTTTAAGAAGCTGGTCAACATTGAAATGTTAAACAAATATCAATGAATGTATAATTGAGTTTCATTTATAAATAAGGTTGTATGAATTACTTACTGTTTTGTTATTATAAAATAACTTGTTTGAATTAGATAAATAAGGAGCAGATTAAATAAGATAATTCTTCGTCTGCTACCTTTCTTTTTATATATATATTTTTTTTCTTTTCTCTTTTTATGCAAGTCATTTGTTGTACTCGTTATTGTAAAATGAATAAATTTAATTAAAAAAAGTAGTGAACAAATGTTTGGTTTCTTACTAAATATTCTTAGTAAAATAACATCAACCCAAGGAATTTGTTAGTTTAGCTGTAAAATAAAACAAGTTTAAACTTGTACAGTCAGAGCAAAATATTTTCATTTTCTTAGAGAAACTTTTCAGCGCAAATTATTCAGGTACTAATATAAAAATGACTTTTCTTCAGTTCCTTCCATCGCACTCTCCTTTCAACATCCTGCACAGTATCCAGGAATCATTTCATATAGAATAGGTTCATTTTCTAAACTTGAATTGACTCATTTATAACATACTTTTTTTTATTTCTGCACTTGTGTCAGTCAGGAAATGGACACAAGTTTAAAGGAGAGGTCAAGGAAATACTGAATATCCAGTTTTGTTCATCTTCTAATGAAATTTGGAGCAACTATCAACTCTAACAGTGTTTCTCCATTTGAAACTGTTCCATTGAAAGTACTGGTGATTACTAAACAGTCAAGAAGAGGAAAATGACTCACGTCCAAATGGTATACCCAACTGCTACGGTGGCTCCAAGAAATGACGGGAAGCATAAAAGAGTAATGAACAGCGTTGTCATCTGAGTGGCCCTCCAGGGCTTTTTGGAGACCTGACAGTTGAGCATCAGACTGCTCTAAGTGCGGGAAAATTTACAAAAGAATGTATGTCATCTTGTTTGAACATGGTTTATCAGTGACATGCACTGTACCAACCTTCTTCATGTAAAACATCACAATTAGCTTTACAATTTGGACCGCAGGGAGCAGCGGCACGAACAGCACGCCAAGCCTGGCAACAAGGAAACAACTAAACATACAATTTTTAATAGATGTGACAGATCTTAAAGGGAGGGAGGGCTGGATGTTTACCAAGTTAGAGTTTGTCCATAAATGAGCTCCAGCACGTTTCGAGCAATGTCAAACGCTGGTTTCCTTTTCCTCCATAGGATTTTCTTGGACAATAGCCTGGAGGAAAGATGGCAGGTCACTGTCAGGGGGACAATTTGTGTCAAATTACCAGAATGGTAAAGCAAACATTTACCTCCAGAGAAATTCCCCTAAAATGGTGTAAATCCCCGTAAAAATGAAGTCCATCAGGAGCAGACGATAAAGTTCTTGCCCCACAAAATTCTCCCAGCACTAAAGACAGACGGTGAATAAACTTTGATTTGAAGTAGTTCACACAGTAAAACACATAAAGACCGCTAAAGGAGTCTGAGTTTGACAGAAGCACGTGTTTTAGTTTCATGACTACAGCAACACTTAAGAACGAGGATGGTTGTAACCTGAAAAGGTCGACTTTCTGGTTCCACTGCAACTTTTTCCAGCCAGTAGTGACACAAAACCCCCACGAGGCTGATCTTTGATAACAAGTTCCTGAGAAATCAGGGAGAAAAATAAACAACGGTTTTAATTTAATGAAGAGTTGCTACAAATGTAAAAGCAATGAAAAGGAGATGTGCTTGTTTGACAACTGTCTATTTGTATTTGGTTAAGTCAGACTAAAACGCAGCACTGGCTCTGATTTGTTTAAAGTTATTATAAAATTTAAACTGAATGCTGAGTAATCACTCCCAATAATGCCTCGTCATTGATAGCTTTTTGTACTTTCAGCTACTTCAGAATGATTTCACCTATTTCAGTCAGTAAGGTATCAAGATAACCAGCTCATTCATGACATTTGGTACTTATTATTTTTACTTTTTGAGTTATTTAACTTTTTTTATGGAAATGCACTGAGATATCTAAATCCTTGAACATGTGTCTGCACTCATTTTTAGCTTTCAGCAGCTGTTCTGCTGATTTTAACTTTGCTACAGAAATTAGCCTTTAGCTGGTAGCTGGGGTGAGGCTGGAGAGCACAGACTATGGCTGATGACTCGTGACGATCCCTGAAGGGGGAACAGCCGAAAGAAGCAGCAGCTTTTCGCTAATGTTTTGCTAATTCCAGCTTTTGATTTTAGCATTTGGTTTTTGTTTAGCTACTTTTAACTTTATCTTTTGTTTAAACAATTCTAATATTTGTTCTTATTGCTTTTACTGACAGTTCAGTTTCAGCTTTTTCTTAACAAACTTCCGCGAAGTCATTCAGAGCTCAACATTCATGCTGGTTTTTTTATTTATATTTTGTTGTACAGAAAATGAAAACTGTTTCTAGTTAAACATCAAAGTTTGTGCTCAATAATCCAGGTAATAACTCCAACAACGTCTTTTTTTGCTGAGACATTTTGTCCTTCTCCCAAAGGACTTCATCAGTCCAAGGAGCCACAACAAACTGAGTCCCACAAGCGGCACACGCACGTGTTCTAGTTAAAGACAACATTCATACAGCAAGTGCATAAAAAGATCAGAAGTGCTCACTGAATGTTCATAACTGTGAATCTGTAAATAGTTTAATTTCATGTTTTAACAAGTTTGGCGTCTGTCTATCTCTCAGACCAGAGGCAATGTGTTCAACACAATGGTAGTTATTTAACAGTTAACAATGGTGTACCACAAGGCTCAGTCTTGGGACCCACCCTCTTTACAATCTACATAGGTAATGTACGTCAGGGCATCCCTGATGCATCCTTACATCCCTATGCTGATGATATGATGTTTATTGTAGAGCTAAAACAGTAGCTAAGGTTTTCCAGGTTTTGCACTCTGCCTTCGACATCATCCAGTCAGATTTATTCTGTCTCAAACTTGTCCTGAAGAGAGCCAAAACCAAAGGGATGTCATTTTCAAACAGGAAGTCGGTCTCAGCAGTTCTTCCTTCGATGTTATCCTCAAATGGTGTCCCTATTGAGTTTGTTGATTCCTACAAATATTTGGAGATGTTGGTCGATTTGCATCTCTCTTTTAAGCTCCATATAGAAAACTTGGCAATTAAACTGAAAATTAAATTGGGTTTCTTCTTCAGAAATAGATCCTGTCTAACTCCGAATAGGAAACACCTTATGACTGTGACTTTCCTTCCCTCCATTGACTACAGTGACATTATTTACATGAACGCCCCTACAAGCACCCTGCAGATGTTGGACACTGTCTCATGGTGCGCAAAGATTCATAACTGGCTGTAACTACTGTACCCACCACTGTACCCTGTATTCACTGGTTAACTGGGCATCATTAACTTCATGTAGACTCTCACTGGTACATTTTCATCTTTAAATCACTTCTTGGTTTGTTGCCTTCATACATCTCCTCCTACGTCACTGCATGAGTGACTGAACTAGGTAAAAGGGCCTTCTCGCACTCTGCTCCTGTTTCCTGGAATATCTTGCAAAAAGATCTGAAGCGCTTGACCTTGACCTCTCTAAGTGGCTTCAATTACTGTATCAGCTAAGGCAAAAACCAATGCAGACATGTTCCTGTTTTTTGTTTATTTTTTTAACATCATTCTCTTTAATTTGTTCTTCTCAGTGTGTATGCTTTCCTTTATGCTTATCTATTGTTTACTGTTGTCATCACTCTTTGTTAAAATCAGGTCTCTCTTGTAAATGAGTCCTCGAGGCTCAACGGGACTAACTTGTATAAATCAAGGTTGAAGGAAAAAAAAAAGAGTAGAAGTGCTCACTAAGTGTTCCTAAATGTGAATCTATAAAATAGTTTAATTTCATGTTTTAACAAGTTTGGCTTCTCTCAGTTTAATTCAGCACACCTTTGACAAGCAGTTCAAATAATATGTGCTCTCACCTGAAGATGGAGATATACACCCGTGTACCAGGTGAGGTAAAATTCTCCATCCAAGCAGACAAGTTGAATATGCCGGGAAGTAACAGGTTGAAGCCAGAGACCACCGCAGGCATGAGCAACAGCCAGACATCTTGAAGACCCTGCTTCTCTGAGTACTGGAGAAACGGAGATTGTCTCTACAAGCAGGAGACAAAAAAAAAAAAAAAAAAAAAAAAAACACTAAAAACAAATGTCACAGTATCTGAAACACCTTTGAACACTTTGTATTTCAGCACCAAACCGCTCATATTGTTTGCTGCAACATTAGAAATGTGATAAAAGCTTTAGGTTTATTAGGAACTCGAAAAAAAAAAGTGTTAGTCATTTAGGAGGAAAGAAAAAAGCAGAAGTTAATGATTGGCAGGAAGGTCATAATTTACATACAGACTAGACATAGTTCTTAAATATGTGTTGCGTCTTTTATGTTTAGTTGCGTGGCAGGTGCTGAAAGCTTCCTCTAACCTCGGACAGGAAGTGGACAGCCATGGTGCTGAGGAAGATGCTCGTCAGACACAAGACCCATGCAATAACACGAATGATAAAGGAGTAGAATCGATGCATGCAGCTCTTCTCCTCTTCTCCGCTGATCAACTCCGACAGCTGCTCCTGTTAGAAAAACCACCGGTGAGCGGTTCGAACTCAAACAAACTGCTCACCCGATGCATTTTGACCCTCTGTGCAGCGTCGTGTTCCTTTAATAAAAGACTCGATGCACATTTGGTGTGAAAACGCACATTTCAGATGTTTGCTGTGTGAGAATCAGCTTTGTAGAAATGAGTCTGACACCAGTTTGAGAAATTGTGTGATTTTTAACTAATGATTAAAAGGATCATGTACTTTGAGCTGGATGCTGATTTTCTCTGATTGGAGTCTGACCGCTGACTTCGTGCTGACTTTGAAGTCCCACGAGCAGAAAACCTTTTCGGACAAATTCATGTTGGACTTAAGGACACGGAAACTTTTCCCGAAGGACTTGGACAAGCTGCAGGAGAGAAGGACCATGAGACAAGCAGAACCGATGGATGAACATACAACCCCAATTCTGAAACCATTGGGAGGTTGTTAAAATTATAAATAAAATAGATTGCAATGATTTACAAATCTTATAAACCTATATTTCATTTGAAGAAAAAAAAAAAAGATATACAGTATTTGATTTATTTTTGGAGTATAAGGCACACTTAAAATTCTTTAATTTTCTCAAAAATCACCAGTGAGCCTTATGTATTAATTCTGGTGCAGTGCTTACTGACCTCGCACAGATTGCATGTGGTACATGATGCTCAAAAATCTGTCAATTTTTGTTTTGTTTCGCTTAATGCGCCTTATAATCCAAAAAATACTTGTAGCATAAACAAATGAGATCATTTTGAATTTGACGGCAGCAACACCATCCAGAAAGGCCGACATCTTCTCTGAGCCCGGGCTCGTTTAAAACGAACTGAGGCAAATTAGAAAACGGTTCTGTCATTAAACCTGAAGAGTTTTAGAAACTGCAGATGACCCATCCTCCATGAGATGAGCCCATCCAGATTGTTATCAGAAGACAAATCATAAGCCAGCCTCTCTGATGGTGTGGGGGTGCATTGCTGCCTCTGGCATGGGTAGCTTATCTGGAAAGGCACCTTCAATGCTGAACAGCTGGAGTAAGAAAAAAGGGTCATTTTCCTCCAAAAATACTTTCAGCTGCATCTCCTCTGATCCTAGACGTTCACAAACTGTTTTTAAAAGAAACTTTATTTTAATTTGTCACTGCAGCCAAATTCTAGATTACCTTCTTCCCCCTTAACAATTGTCCAACTTCTTAATTTAAACCATTTGCATGTTCACTGTGCTCCATTGTGAATAAAGTAAGAGTTTAGAAGATTTGCAAATCATTGCTTTCTGACACACAAGCATATTCCCCTCCAACCTGTACACCAGGATGATGCAGATAACAAAGAAGGCAACGGCCAAAGTGAGGAAATACGCAGCGGGGATGCTGTAAGGCATCGTGTGCGACTCATCTGTGCTGCAGGTACGCAGGTCGCCGCAGGCTTTAATGGTGACGTTCGAGTAGTAACCGTAAAACATCAAGCTCTGAGAAAGGAAACCCTGCCAAGAGTGACACGTCGAAGAAAATCCACAGTTCATATTAGTGAAGTAAAATAAACGAATGAATATGTGATGAACCGCTGCCTCACCGTGCCGGTGAGAAAGTCGAGGCCGGAGAATGAACTGCGTTGTGAGTAGTGAGGAGGAGGGTGGAAGGCTTGAGGAGTGACCAGGAAAAGGCCGGTGATGACAAAAAGAAGGAGGTTAAGGAACAGGAGGGTTCGGAGGAAAAGGAAGTAGGAGAGCACGCCGGACCCGTAACGCTCGCTCAGCCTTTTCAGGGGCGACTGCCACAGCTTGAAGGAGAGGCCGCTGAACGCAAACTGACGCCAACACTGAAAGGAACAAGCACGACTGTCTCAGCAAATAATAATAAAAAAAAATAAAAAAAACTTTATAAAGAGAACACTGTTAACTCACCTTTGAGATGCACGTACATGCACGGCTGCAGAATGGGATGTTTCTCCTGATGAGTGACCGTTCAGCTGCAGGATTGAAAGCCTCTCGTCTTGAGGAGAACATGTAAGAGAGTTACTGCAAGCTGAAGGACGGCACCGACATTTTTATTATTCTCTTGTTTATATTTGTTCTATATCTGTCTTGCAAACTTCTGCACAGTTTATTTTTAACGGCTGAATATCAAAGTGTTTGACCAAACTAGAACAGCGACTTGTTTATATTCATAGCTTTTACACTTTCAGTTATTTAAACCTTATTAATAAAAATATTTGCCCATTTAAACACAGTGAGATCTCTTTAGTCTTCTCAAAAACAGGGTACCACTTTACAATAAGGCTCCCCTTATAGATGCTAACAAATATGTTATTAACTCTCTATAAACACTTTATTAATCATTAATAATTGTTTATTATGCATTAATTAAGGGTGACAGAGACAAAACTGACCAATTTCTTGCCAAATCTGCCACCTACATATTTCATCTAGAGTTCTTTATGTTAAACATTTCAGACTAAGTTACTACCTTGTGAACACAATAAGCATTTGTAAACCAATTTTTTTTTAGGATATAATATTGGCTGTATGCACTTATGATGCAGTGATAAAATACAATATTTTATGCTATAGAAATATGTTTACAATAGGTTTACAGGTTTAACTAAGTCTCTCTGTCACCCTTAATTAAAGCACAATAAGTAGTTATTAATGATTTATAAAGTGTTTGTAGAGGACTTAATAATGTATCTATATACTATTTATTAGCCATCTATAAGGAGAGCCTGGGGAGCCCTATTGTAACGTGGTACCAAAAACATTTTCTGAAATCTACATCAGCATAATTAAACTCTACTTTAAGCACTTTGGTAACAGTTCCTGTTTTAAATGGGATAAATAAATAAATTTGACTTAACAATTATTTTAGTGCTTCTATAGGCTGCTACTTTTAGCTTTCAGCTTCTAGTTTGAGCTCTTAGGTACATTTAGTTTATTTTAGCATTTTGTTACACTTATGTTTCAGCCACAGCTTTAATTTTATTTTCAGTGATGTTTTTGCTACTCTTTAGCATTTACTTTCTGTTTTGCTCATTTGAGCTTTTAGGTGCTTTTTTTTTTTTTCTCTCTTTTTGGCTACTATTTATCGGCTTTTAGCTCATGTTCTTCTTGTTTTAACTTCAACAAGTCAGTTTATTCATTCTGCTCTCAGCCGTCACTGTGTGTTTGCAGATTCTCCAGTTCAAACAGGAAGTGTCCCTCAGATGGTGCACCTGATCTCCTTCTTGTCTGCCAGGCAAAGCGGCGTGTCTCGCAGCTTCCGCAGGCCGTCGCTGACAGAGAGGCCCTGCAGGGTCGACACCAACGGATCCTTACTGTCTTCATCAACGCAAAAGCCAGAACCGAGCACATTATCCACCAAGTCTGTGGGCGCTGTCAACACACACTCTCATTGATGAAAGTCATTCTTTAGAAGAATCAAGAACCAAGTTATTTATCTTTTATTCACCTTTTGTCCGGTTTTCCTTTACTTCTGCAGCTTGGATTGCTCTGGAGTTGTGGTGGACGCCACGAGACAAGGTCTGGTGTTGCTGTAGCCGAGGTGATTGTCTGGTTCTTACACGTGCAGAACTACAGAACCCTGTGTGCACTATAAGGAAACACTAATTTAATAGCTCATATGTGCAGGCGGTCAACAGAAAATGCTGTAAACCCACTGGCTTTACGACTGGGCATGGAGGAGAGGACTTTTACTGTGGCAGCTGACCAGTCGTCTCTCTGCAACGAGCTGCTCTGCCTTCTGACGGGCAGTTCTTCCAGTGTTTGGCTGCTGTTCGTTGACTCGCTGCCTGTGAGGAACACAGATTTACATATTCTGTTTTGAACTCCCTGACCAGTCAGAAATGTCCAAATCTACAGATTTATAGATGACGTTAGTGACTTTTGTTCCAGACATACCCGAGCATGCCCTAAACACTCTGAGCTCCATAGTTTCAGGAGAACACCTTTGGCCAGGACCTTTGGACTCCGAGCAAAGTCTGAAAGAACCCTCAGTGAAGTCACTTCCCCCCGGGTTCCTGCAAGACAAGCGAAAGGAAAAGTGGACCCAAAGATTTTAGGACCACCAATCATGCATCCTTATTGCACCGGTGTCTTGATCTTTGACATTTTGTATTTAACGAGAGGCCTCCCTTTTCAACTGGCTCAAACCCTTGATGCTTCACGAACCTGATCTGCTCATCGCAACAGTAAAACAGACTAGTAGTTGTTCTAAGAAGAAGTCAAGGGTCAGCAAATGAATTCAAAGTAGGATTGTGGCACAAAATTTCCAAAGTGAGTGTGTGGATTTATTGCATGTGGAGTTACTTAAAATATGACATTCAAAGTCTAACAGTGGTTGAAGCAATGTATTTTCACCACAGATTCTTATAACAAAGTTTTCAACTCATCACATTTCAGTTCAATATTTGTCAAACTGACAGATTGGCTGTATAATCATCAGAAATCAGGTTGACTCCAAAAGTTAATCGCTTCCTGAAAGTTTTGTTCCAAGTTGTCCTGTGGCTCATGAACTATTTCACTAACAGACAGATACAGGAACACATAGACCTTTACCTATCTATAATACTTGACTGGGAAATAGATGGAAACGTACTCGTGGTCAGAATCGCAGACGTTGACACTGTAGCTCACACTGCACGCCATGGCTCCTGATCATCACCGCCCTGCAAGCAGAAGTCTCTCAGAGTTAGTCCTCATCATCACATAGCACAGTGGGTTAAGTGTTACTGTAAATAAATTGTCGAATTCCTCCCACAATGCAAAGCTGCAGCTTAATAAAAGCATAAAAAACTCACACACTGAAGAGATCTCAAGATGTACTTCCTCTTTCTTGACACAGTTGTGGCTTATTTGCAACAAGTGTTCGCATCTGTTGGTGTGCAGCCTAAGCATCTGTGGCATGTTGTATGTGGCAGACACACACACACAAATACAGTACTGTAAAACTGTTTAAAATAGTCTAGAATAAAGTGTACCAGATTAAAGTGCCAATATTCCAGTCAGTGTCTATAAAGAGCTTTAAGTTGGAGAGGATTCTGCTGTAGAATATCTCTCTGTGATACAATAGACTACACACAGTGGAGCAAAATGTGATTTTAAATAGTTAATAAATAATGATCTAGATTGAAGATTATGAGGTGTGAAAATCTACACCGATCAGTTTGCAGATTTATGGCTTGTGAAAGTGCGTCAGTGGCAAAGGGTATCCCTGCCCCTATTATGACCATTGCTTTTCTTGGTTTGTAGAAAACGGAAATGATTTAATCAGATAAAGCTTCACTGCTACAAATGAGCCAAAAAACTCAAGGAGGTTCATGCAACACCAATCTTAAAACACCGAAACATCCCTTTAAGCCATTACAATTTGTGTTTGCTGCTCTCTAGTGGTCATACTTTAGAACTGCAGCCACGAATTTCTTCCATGAGTTTCATCAGACATTCAAATTATAATAGAAATAATAATAATTATCTATCTATCTATCTATCTATCTATCTATCTATCTATCTATCTATCTATCTATCTATCTATCTATCTATCTATCTAGCTATCTAGCTAGCTAGCTAGCTAGCTAGCTATCTAGCTATCCATCCAGCCATCCAGCCATCCATCCATTTAACCTTTAGTGGTTGGAAACAATAATATTCAAACTACCTAGAATATTATTTAATTGATTATCAACTATCCTGAGCCTAATTTATTTGTTTTAATCATTAAAACTCACACTTAATCCGTTCTCAGTTTATCGACTTTTAATAAGTGGCAGTTCAGCATCGGTATGAACCTCACAGACTGCTTCAAATCAGATTATTAAAATAAATAAATAAATAAGCAAAATAAGCTATTCGGCGACAGCAGAGGTCTTCAACCTTGACAACAGAGGGAGCCTTTTTAACATCTGTCCTGTTTCCATATGTTGTGCTGAATTGTGCAGAACTTTTTCAGTTTTTTTTTCATACTTGGTAGAAAATTAATTTAATAAGCAGCCCACTTAGAGATAAATTAAGCATTAAGTTGCACCATAATGCCTTGAAAAGAGAAAACATAAAATCCACCAAGCTTTTGGCTATTTTATTTATCACTTAAATATTTTCAAATGGCCAACATTTACGTTTGCTTAATTCTCTTAAGGGATCAGGTTTTAGAGGCAGGTCAATCAGTATTTCTATTTTTCTCTTTATTATAATTTCTAATCGATGCACAAAAACTCATTTCTACTACTAAATTTGAATTTTCTTATGGGATTTCACTTTTAGTAAAATTTTAAGTGACATTCAGCTAATTGTGGTTCTGAAGCAAATAGAAACTATGAAAACGATGCACTCATGATTATTGATAAGTTTGTTAAAATTGTTCCAGTCGTACAAAAAAAGATAGATATAAACATATTTATTTTATTATTTATTTATTTATTTATTTATTTATTTATTTATTTATTTATTTATTTATTTATTTATTTATTTAT
>JARVLU010000624.1:23249957-23261024 GCA_031762415.1 Simpsonichthys santanae | reverse complement strand
AAATATCACCTTGATGTGTTTCAATCCAGGCTTCTGTGGAGTTCCCAGAAACTGGGATGAAAAAAGGGTCCAAGGTTTCTGGGAACTCCAGACACATCAAGGTGATATTTATTAGACAGATCTGGTCGGCAGGTCTCAGACTGATGAAGTCCTTCGGATGAAAGACGAAACGTTTCTCCTGAAAATAAACTGTCCAGAAGACCTGATTTAACCCTTTGTGTGATTTTATCTACCTGGATGATGGAGCATTCAAACATGTTTTGAACCATTTAACAGAACCTGTGGCACCATCAGAACCTTTCCACAGCTGTCCACGCAGTGCGTCTGAAACGACCTCCAAAGCTTTGTGTAGATGTTTGGAGGGCGGAGCTCCTCACCTGTCCTCCACCGCTGCTGTGTGCAGCAGCTGCGCAGCCTGGCTGATGACGGAGCGGAGGATCTGCTGAGCGACGGTGAGCTCCACCTGGAACCTCTGAAACACCACAACACAACATCATCTCTGCTTCTGAACGAGCTGATCACCGAGAGGCTGCCTGGGTTTAATACCCTGTGAGCAGTGAGCTGCTTCCTGAGGCCACCGTAAGAACCGTTGATGTCCACACTGTCCTCCGTCCTCTGCAGGACGTCCATCCAGCTCCCGCTCGTCTGCTGCTCCCTGCACAGCCAAACACACCGTTCATTCAGACCTTATTCGTTCAGGTTAGTCCCGCTGAGTCACAAGGACTCATTTTCAAGAGAGATCTGATTTAAAAAATAAAATAAAACACAGATGAGGTGCACACAACACAACATAACACAATACAACACAACACAAATGTACCAGTGGGAGAGTCTGCATGCCATTTATGACTCTTAGTGCACCATGATAGACAGAGTCCAACATCTGCAAGGGGCTTGCAGGAGCATTCATGTAAACAAAGTCACCATAATCCTTGGAGGGAAGGAAAGCAGCTGATGCAAGGTGTTTCCTAGCACTCAGTCAAACAAGATCTATTTCTGAAAAATAAATTAAGTTTTACCGGTAATTCCAATTTCTTTATCTAGTTTTTGACATGAGGCTTAAAAGAGAGATGTGCATCAACCAAAGTATTTGTGGGAATCAACAAATGACAGGAACCGTTCATAGATAAGATTAGGAGGAAGGACTTCCTGTTTGAAAACAACATCCCTTTGGCTTTATCAACGTTCAGCACCAGTTTGAGACAGAACAAATCTGACTGGACGATGTTGAATGCAGATTGTAAAAAAAAAAGTTCGACTATAAACTACCGCTACTGTATTGTTGACATTTAAATGTAAGAATGCATCAGGAATGATCTGACCTACATTATTTAAGTACATTGTAAAGAAAGTGGGTCCTAAGACTGAGCCTTGTGGTACACCATTGTTGACAGTTAAATAAATGGAAGAAGTACCATTGTGTTGAACACATTGCCTCTGGTCACAGATAATTAGAACAGTGTGATCTGAAAAACCAACGTCTAAGACCAAAGGTCACGGTTCACCTTCAGAAGACCGTTTTAACCATCTGATCGCCGAACAGTCTGGAACACTTCAGGGTCTGTGTTGGGGATGACTCTCAGCTACTACCACGCCAACATTCAGCTTAGTATGTGTAAACTGACTGAGTTACAGCCACGTTTATGTTCGCTAAAGCTGACCAGCTGTGACAGTCATCTTGGATCAGGTTGCCTCCAGAGGTGTAGACGTCCATCCAACGATACCTTGAATCTGTCCAATCAGGTTTCAGCTTCTTATGAATCTTTTTAAACACCGAAGCTCAGCTGGATCTTAAAGGCAGTACCAAGTTCTTTGTGGTTTTAGGGAATAAAGATGATGAATGTTGGATTTTCAGGTCTGATGGATGCCTTCAACATTTCTGCAGGAAGTTCCTAGTTATGTTTTTTTTTTCTATAAAATGTGCCTCCTCCACCTGTCGGCCCACTGACCTGCAGGCCTCCTCAGCTCTGGTGGAGGCGTGGAGCCAGCGGTGGTCGAGGCGCTGCAGGTGGCGTGCAGCAGCGTCTCCCGGCATCAGGCTGATTCCGGGTCAGCAGACAGGCTGCTGAGCCGCAGGAGGTCCGACTGAAACACATGGAGGACAACGAGGCTATGAGGTCAGAGCCAGGACTCAGAGATGATGTCATCGCTCCTTTACTTCCTGCTTCTTTTCATTGTGGTGCGAAGAGAGAGAGCAGGAAATTAATTTGTTTCCTTTCAACTTCCTTTGAGCAGCTTCAGTAATTTGTCTGGCTCTGCTGGTTCAGACAAACTCATTTAGGTTCAAACTGCTGACAAAGAATCACTGAAGTCCTCAGTGAGCAGTTTATCACCGGTTGAATAAACGGCTCCGGGGTCTGGGTCTGGGTCCAGGCTCTGGTCTCAGGGCTTCACTCACAAACTGAACAACTTAATGTTTAATTAATCACCAACTAACTACACAAATTATGTTAAACAGGTTACAAACTGTTGTAAAAATAAATCAAATAAGTTCAGTAAAATTAACATGAAACAGGTGGTCTCTCTCACCTGTCTGGTCTGAGGGGGTCTCACCTGTCTGGTCTGAGGGGGGTTCTCCAGCAGCTGCAGCCAGACCTCCAGTCTCGTCTCCGGTGAGTCCAGGTGGTTCTGGAGCTCCTGCAGCAGCTTAGCCTCCTCCTGCACACAGATCAGAGACACCAGACCAGACGTGACGTCAGATCCAGGTCACTGTAAGACCCACAGGTAGGTCACCTGAAAACTGTAAACCTCTCAGAGACAAGTTTAGATAGAGGGAAACTGAGCTGTCTGTCTGTGTGACAGAGCTGTCTGTCTGTGTGACAGAGCTGTCTGTCTGTGTGACAGAGCAGTATGTCTGTGTGACAGAGCTGTCTGTCTGTGAGACAGAGCTGTCTGTCTGTGAGACAGAGTTGTCTGTCTGTGAGACAGAGCAGTATGTCTGTGAGACAGAGCAGTATGTCTGTGAGACAGAGCAGTATGTCTGTGTGACAGAGTTGTCTGTCTGTGAGACAGAGCTGTCTGTGTGACAGAGTTGTCTGTGTGACAGAGTTGTCTGTCTGTGTGACAGAGCTGTCTGTCTGTGAGACAGAGCTGTCAGACAGACAGGTCTGACCTGTATAATCTGGAAGAGAAGCTGCAGTTTGTTTCCATTTTTCATCTCAGACGCCAGGGCAGACATCTACTCTGTCCTGGTGATGGAATCTTCTTTTACACATGTTTAACTCAAAGCAACAATTTTAATAACATTTTCTATAAAATAATAAATATTCAGACTCTTATTTGTGCAACATTTCATTTGTTTTGTCAGTTTCCTGTGAGACGCTCGTAGAGTCCATCTGATTCGTATCACTTCCAGAGTTCCAACACCTTTCCTTGAACAGTGATTTCATTTTGTTTTGATTCTTCCCAAACTGCACCTTCGTGGTTCACCAGCCACCAAGGTGCCCTAACCCCAACCCCAACCCTAACCCTAACCCAGCCAGCCTTTGTGCAGCCCCGTGCACGCTGTCACAAACATTTCCAGTCCCGTAGCGGAACAAGAAAACAGAAATTGAAGCAGAATGAAATGCAGTCAGAGGTCTCTGCAGCACTAATAAAGCATGTGGAAACCTCAGAACATCATGTCCCCCCACAGAAAACAACCTTTTCAGCTGGATTTAATTCAATTTAATTATGTTTTGAGTGCGTAGTAGAAAGCACAGCGTGCACCGCTGGCCGGCTGTACTCGAATACTCCAAACCAACAGATTGGAACATTGTAAAGACGCTCAGTGCTGCAGACAGCGGCCTGTCAGAAATTACATGAGCAGAAATACACATTCATTCAAAAATTACCTTCATGAAGAGATCCTCTGATACCTGCTCTTCACTTTGTCTGCTGGGAGACCATGCTTCTTAGAGGAGACGCTGTCCAGCTCATGTCCTCTTCCCACTGGGACCAGGCCTGAGGCAGGACAGAGAACCAGAAGAGCTGAGACATGGACGACCTGGTTTAAATTATTTCATCTCCTTCTCGCCACAGCAAGTCATCTTCCTCCACCTCACTCTGTCCTCACTCCAACTACCTTCATGTCCTCTCTAACTGCATCCATATATCTCCTCTTTGGCCTCCCTCAGAGGACAGAGATGAGGACATAGACAAAGACAGACAGGGACAGGACAGCTCGTCTGAAACAAGCCTTCCTCTCAGGCCTGATGTGGACTCTGCCCAGACCAGGACACAAACAACAAATCAAACTTTAGATCAACCTGAAGGAAAGGAAGGAACAGTTGTCTCTGTCCTTTCAGAATAAGAGCCCTGACACAAGTCAGAATGTGGAGGATGACATCTTCATCAGATCAGTCAGCCTCCACCAGTTCAACCAGAACTCTGAGTGACGAGATCCTGAGCTTCCATCTCGACAACGCAGCGGGCGACGTGCATTCAAGGAGCGCTTGTTTTACATGTGGAATAAAGGAACACAAATCAAACGGACGTGTTGAGTTCTTAACTCTAAAGAACTGCGAGAGACTTTTTGTGTGACTTAAAGAAAAGAACTTCCCTCAGCCCTCGAGCCAAGCCTCTCCACATCTGCCGTCGTTTTGTCATCAGCAGCGGTGATAATGGCTCCGCACCCGATCAGGAGCTCGCTTCATGTGCGCCCCCAGCGCTCTCAGAAGTCTGATGAAGCTCTGAAGCTCTTTCAGGTGTTTTGTGCCCATCATGCGTCCTGCTGTTCCATCACTGCGCCTCCTAGATGAGTCTGTCACCTTCAAACAGGCAGCAGGAGGAGAGGTGCGCATGAAAAGCATCCATGAGGAGAAGAGTCCACGACGTCTAATCAGGCCCTGCAGGAGCTCCATCACACCCACCACACAACAAAGCTGCTGCAGCTCAAAGGAGGTGATAATCAGGCGAAGAAAGGAGGCCCATATTTCTGTCTTCTGAGTGTTGGAGACGTGAGAATCAATCCTTGGAGCTGTCAGGATGAAGGCTCGCCCTCAGAGGAAGCAGATAGGTCCGCTCTAAATCCAGCAGCTTCGGCTGGGCCCAGTCCTCCTCCTCTTCCTCCTCCTCTTCGTCAGCCTCAGCAGGGGGGAACCTGCAGCCCAAAAAAAAAAACACACATCAACTTTAACAACTCAACTTTATCACTTTATTTGGTCTTAATTTGACTTTCAGTTCTTTGTTTTCTTTTATCTACACCATTTGAGAATGAATTTTATCTGAAGTTCTGTGATTTTAATGTCGATTCTACTTTCATGAGAATATTTTATTCAAGTTTTATCAAGTCTCTTAACTCTTACCTTCATCTATTGTTGAATTTTTAACATGCAAGAACAGGAACAAACTCTGGGGGATCGTCAGGATGTGCAGCAAGAACTGCTCACTGACCTACATAAGACGAGGTCAGTGACCAAGGCCAGGCTGATTCTGGCAGATCCTGATCACCACTCCATGGCGAGTTCAGGTTGCTTCCATCTGGATGCAGGTATCTGCTGCCCAGGCGTAGGATGAACAGAATGAAAAACTCATTCATCCCTGCAGGGATCAGGCTTCTCAACGAACAGCGGTGATTTCTTTACTGTTATTTTAGTGTTTTAATGTCTTGTCTAGTGTGAATGTTTTATGTGTCCGACTGTGAAACAAATTGCCTTTTGGGGAAGTAAAGATTCTTGAACCTGGAACAAACTCGTGTTACAGAGTCCACATCTGGTGCATTGTGGGAGAAAAGCTACCTGATCAACGAGGCAGAGTCAGGTCCTCTGGACGGACTCTTCTTTGTTGAAATGTTTCATCTTTTAAACAAAATACTTCCTCAGTCTTTTGGATAACATAAAAGGCCCCAAGTTAATTCAAAATAAAACACTTCCTGTTCCTGTCTGTCAGACCAAACAAATGCTCCCATTCAGCCCAACTTCACAGGAAATGCATGTTTTTCCTCCTCCCTCTGGTGGGCGGGGCCTACCTGGCAGGTGAGTAGCTGCTCCACACCGTCCTGCATGGTGGATGAACCAGGGGCTCCTCGGGACTCCCAGCAGCCACGGCTCCAGATGAAGACGCACATGAACGATCCCTTCATTTGGGGTAGAGCTGAGGCGGGGACCAAACCAGACCAGGTCCTTTGATTCCTGGAACTCAAACCACAACAACATACCCAGAGGAGCCTATCCGCTCCACGGACACAGGTACATGAGCAGGTTCCACCTCTAGACCGACTTAAACCTGACCCTCAAGTCTGCCCCTCCCATGTGCCGTCTGTCTCCACCTCCTCCATTGAACTGAGACAGGACAGAAGAGTGAGACTGTCACAGTCCAGCTGTCCTGGACATCTGCAAGGTTGCGTTCAGGTAGTTCAACCCCTTCACTTGTGATCACTTCTCCTCTTTATAGCCAACAATGGTTCTGCTGTGGAACCAGTATCCACTCTGCAATGATGAGCTGGGGGGTCCAGGCCTATGCAGGACAGGAGTGGGGGCAGAGCCTGCTGCAAATCATCCGTCTTCCACATTCCCATTGAGTTCTTGATGAAGACTCTGATGTTGGACAGTTTTTGTCTCTATGGACACAGACATCAAGGGACATCAAGTCTGAGAGTTTCCTGGAGTCAGTTCAGTGCAACGACCAGACGTGGTTTCTGCTTCAGCTCCACCAAAGTTCTTCTATGTCACCAAAAACATCTTCTCAGTTTACATTACAGTTATAGTATGAAGTGCACCCCCCCCCCCCCCCGCCCCCACCTCCACAACATGTCCCTCTGAGCAGCAAAAGACGAGACGAGGACTTATTTGGGTTTATTTGTTTTTTCACTCAAAACTTCAAGACAAATTTGAAAACGTCATTGTGACCATCCATCATCAGAAGCTTTACGAACGTTGGTGTTTCGTTAAACAACACATCACTTTAGGAAGTGAACAAATTTATTTCACTCGTCGGCAGCGAGTTACATCCCCAGCAGCTGTAATCCAGATTAGAAAGACAGGACCCTCCCGTCCACACCAGATTAAGTTCTTGTCTAAACAACAAGCTCTAATAAAACATGTACAGAAGGAGGAGAGCTCCTAAATATCAACGGTTCATTTTTTTACACTTTCACTCTGCATGTCCTGGTAACAGACCAGATGATGAAGGTCCACACAGAAAACTGAACAATGTTAAATAAAACAGGGCTCTGATGCAAAAACCATGAGACTGAACGACGCGTCACGTTCCATCAAAGCATAAATACGAACGCCACCTCTGACTCAGCAGATAATGTGCTGTGTCATTCTGACCCGACCCGCTCGCGTCAGCCTGTTGAGCTGAAATATTCTCTGCCAGCTCAGCATCCTTCATTAAAAAACATACAGGAAGGCTTTTATTTTTAAAGACTCACGTTAATCTGGGCTTTTATTTTTGTTTTGTGTTTTATTTGAAACTCGCTGCCGTGTGAACATGTTGACTCTGCATATACTGTGTATATATATATATATATATATATATATATATATATATACTGTATTTATTTTTTTAATTTTTTAACAAAGAAAACATTTGTTTTATTTTCCAAACATCAGGACTGATACCTCCTGAAACAGTCCTGCAGGCAGAACTGAAGTCGGCCTCGGGTTCTTGCTGAAGGTTTTAGATCTCTCACACAGAAAAGATAAAAGATCAGATTTAACTTTTTTAAAAGTTGCATTTTAGAAGACCTTGAGAGTCCACCTGGAACATTCAGACAACTGCCTGAAACTCCAGAAGTCCCAGGAAACAAGAGAACTACAGGATTAGACGTCTTGACAGAGCCAGGAGGTTCTGGAGCAGTTCAGAGAATAAAAGACAGTTTGAAGGTTCTAAAAGAACCAGAGAAGGAAGGAAGGGAGTTTCTATGAAATCAAACATCTCTGCTGGGACTTGGAGTCGGCCTTGGAGACGTTTGCGGCCGCAGCCATGTTTATTGTGGTCTCAGACCGGGTCTGGGTTCTGACCGTGCCCAAAGGTTCTGCAAAGGTTTCAGAGGAACCTTCTTCTGCGGTGTCAGTGGAGCTCTTGACGTCCTGAAGAGACACGAGCAGAGTAAAAAGATCAGTCCGGTCAGCCATGCACTGCACATACAAATGCAATACTGCAAATGGGAGTGGTGGTGCAGAGGTTAGAGAGGGTGGGCCTGTAATCGGAGGGTCAACTCCCTGGACTGATAGCATCAAACTATGGGTGGAAAAGGTGAAACGCCCACACCTGCCTCCACCCTCATTTGCCCAATTTTGGGCTAATTAGCAAGTCCCTTACCCCTACAGGGCTGCCATCTATGGCGCCTGGGGAGCAGCTGGGGGGTTAAGGGCCTTGCTCATGGGCCCAGGGTGCAGGTGTGAGTGTTTCACCTTTAGCAACCAAATTTTGATGCCGTTGGTCCGGGGAGTTGAACCGGCGACCCTCCGATCACAGGCCCATCGTGTCTCTGTGCCATGACAAAATGACTCGATCACTGATTCAAGGAGTCCTCGTCCCGACGCCCAGTTCTCTTTGTGGAATAAAATGCACTTGACTGGGATCTGGTTCTGACTCCAGGATGGTTTTGGGACTTCAGTTTATTTTTTCAGGAGGACCTGAGTCTGTCAAAAAGGCTCCGAGTGGTCCAGACCTGGACAACATTTTACTCGATGGCCTCTTCAGTTAATTAAAAAGTTTCACCTTCAACTGAAAAGTCTTCCCGTCTCCTGAAGAAGCCTTTCTAATGAACACTTCAAGGTTTTAACTGGACTTTAAGTCCAGTCTCTGTTTAGGCTCTTAGGGTTGGATCAGGTCCTGGAAGTCTTAGGAAGACTTCATCTGTCTTTAATTGTCTTTGGTTTGGTTTACTTACAAACAGAAATTATAATCAGCCATGTCTTGAAAAAACAAAGAGTTGAGACACTGACAGAGTATGTGGTTACCTTTGAAGCTGCTTCTGGTCAAAGCTCCCGACAGACAGAAGACACAGTCTCTTCAGGGACAACTGGTTCCTGACAAAAACTGTCACAGTTATTACCCTTTGGATACTAACAATTCTTTCAACTGTCCCCTCTTCAGGTGCTCCACAGCAAGTCCTCCTCCATCTCACTCTGTCCTCAGTGTCCTCTGTCCTCACTCCAACTCCTTCTATGTCCTCTCTAACTGCATCCATATGCACTTGGAGAGGAATAACTGTCTTTTTTCCTGGCAGCTTCTTTTCTAACATCCTTCTACCAATATACCAACGGTCTCTCCTCTGGACATGTCTAAACCACTGTCCCTCTTCCAAACCATCTCAGTCTGGTCTCTAATTTTATCTCCCAGTTGTTCAACCTGTGCTGTACCTCTGATGATCTTATTCCTAATCTTATCCATTCTTGTCACTCCTAAGGAGAACCTGTACCTCTGATGATCTTATTCCTAATCTTATCCATTCTTGTCACTCCTAAGGAGAACCTCAGCATCTTAATTTCTGCCACTTCCAGTTCTGTCTCCTGTCTTTTTGTCCATGTCTCTGTTTCCAAATCATAAAACATAGCTGGTCTCACTACTACTGTCTTGTAAACATTTCCTTTGACGTTTGCTAACACAGTTATGTTGTACATCACTCCTGAAACTTTTCTTCATCCACTCCATCCTGCCTGGACTTTTGTTTCTCCCTCTTTTGGAAATAGGTATTGATTATAGCCATTTCCATTCTCTTGTAAAATCTACCACCGTCTGTCCTTCCTGGTTTCTTTCCTTGACACCAAACCTACCCATCACCTCCTCATCCCCTCTGTTTCCTTCACCAACATGTCCATTCAGGTTTGCTCCAATCACCACTATCTCCTTCCTGGAAATACTCTTTCATGTCATCCAGATTCTTCCAAAAATTTTCTTTCTCATCCACATCACATCCAAACTGTGGAGCATAACCACTGACAACATTTAGCATCAGACCTTCTACTTCTACCTTCAGGCACACCACCCTATCTGACACTATCTTCACCTCTACTACAGTCTTTGCCAGCTCCTTCTTCAGGATCACCCCTACTCCGTTTCTCTTTCTATCCACACCATGGTAAAATAGTTTAAACCCTGCTCCAATGCTGCAAGCTTTGCTGCCCTTCCACTTGGTCTCTTGGACACTTAAAACATCTACCTTCCTTCTCAGCATCATGTCAGCCAGCTCTCTATCATTGTCCCCACATTTAGAGTTGCAACCCTCAGTCTTACATTCTTGACTTTCCTCTTCTTCTGTCTCCTGACACGTTTCCCTCCTCCTTCGACTAACAGTAGCAATTCAGTTCAATTGAACAATTTCCATCGTCACCCTGTTTATCAACAGCACTGGTGTCGGTCATTGTTAACCCGGGCCTCGATTGATCCGGTATGCTGTCGTTTAGATGAATACATGTTTTACATCAGATGCCCTTCCTGACTCAAACCTCACCATTTACCCAGCCTTGGGCCCAGCAGAGAGACAACCGGCTGGTGCTCCCTAGTGGCTGGTTTCAACACCTGCTCAGCTGGTGCCAAACATCAACATCAGGTATCACTGATTCTATAAAAATAAATTTTAGTTGCTGTGAAAGAAAGAGGTTTAGACATTCATGAGTTTACAGAACATGTTCAGCATGCTGCTGCAGTTCTAAATGCTGAGTGATGCTGCCCTCTGATGGAGGAACAAGAGTCGTACAGTGAGGAGACATTACAGTGACAGAAATGTATGAAGGATCAGGAGATCTACTTGAAGAGGTTAGTAAGGTGAGAGGTCTCTTTACCACCTGTAGTGATATAACTTCCTCCGTCCATCTTGTCTCAGATGACCTTCTACATAACAATAGAAATATTAAACGAAAATTCTAGAAACATATCCATAAGTTGTGTATATCGGTCACCAGAATCAAATATAGAAATATTCACCGGTAAAATCATGCAACTACTGGAAAAGAGTTTCAATAAAAGTTTTCTTGTGTGGAGACTTTCATATTGATCTGGGAAATAAAACAGATTCAAACAACATCAGCACATTTCTAAATTCATTGTATAGTTTAAATCTTTATCCGTTGATATCAAAACCAACAAGAATTACAACTCATAGTGCTACGATAATTGACAACATTTTCACAAATG
>JARVLU010000624.1:23222816-23242302 GCA_031762415.1 Simpsonichthys santanae | reverse complement strand
CCTTATGGGTAAACAGCTGGCTGTACAGCTCCTGAAACACACAGGCCTTTAAACGCTGAGAACAATGACCGAAGGTTTGAATAAGAAAAACAGTAAATTATCGTGAAACACTCGTCTGACAGGACTGATGAGCTAATGGCTGGTCCTGAAAACAACCGTTTTAAAACGTCTACTCTGTTTTTAACTTGTTTTGTTACACAGTTATTCACAAACAGGACACCAGCAGCTAGCTGTAGCACTTCCTGCTGAACGAGTCACGAGTCGTGTCACCTGCAGCTGCTGAGAGCTGCTGCACGTCTCCATCTGCGACAGCTGACCGTCTGCGGCGCCGAGCCAGACCCGAACCACCCGCAGCTCCTCGTGGACCTTCTCCCTGTCCTGCAGCTCCCTCATGGAGGCCTGGAAGCCCGCCCTGCTCTTCTGCTTCACACTGAAAACACACAAACACGTTGACGCTCCCCGAAGACAGAGACTGGGACAGTTGGACATGGAGACCAGGTTTAGAGTTCAGGGTCAGAGTCCAGATCTGCTCATCCCACCTGAGAGGGTTCAGGTTCTACTTCTCATATTCAGTGATAAAAGAACATTACAAACAGAAAGAGCTGTAGAGGAGACGACGTGTTGGAGGACTTGTTGATACTAAGTCAGGTTTTTAAGAGACAGGTTTAAAGTGGACGATCTAAGAGGACAGGAGTCATAGGGTCCAGATGTTTTCAGGCAGAACAAAGCAGTTTTTAACATCTGCTCAGTTTGAACCATCAGACCAGATAAACCAATCTGAGCTAATTGGGCTAAACAAAACCATTTTTTAAATGCAGGTTTAGATCTGAACCATAGTAACGATGGTCTTACCTGCTGAGTCTGAGAACAACACGTTCTGCTGGATCACTGATGGGTTTGGTTTTCTTTGGATTTCAGCACGAAAACATTCAGTTCATAGAAATATTTTTAGGGCTCTACAGAAAGCCCGAGTTAAAAAAAAAACTAAGGTTCAACTTAAAACTAGAAATTAAAGATGATTTTATAAGAAAAGCATTTAAAAGACACTTAAAACCAGTGGAAATTACAATTTTACCTAAACACAAAAATGTTTGTTGATTGTATGCATCTGAAAACAATAACTATTTATATTATTCATATAAACATATGATAATATCAATAGAAATCAAGCAAATAGTATTTTACCTTGTTTTATACGGCACCTTGATTTGACCGTTTATAACTTCTTTTGTTTTTATTTAATTGCTTTTTGTTGAATTGCTGTTGTCTGTACTTTATATGTTGTCTGTCTAAAACGGTCTCTGTTGAACGAGTCCTCGTGACTCAATGAGACTAACCTGTTCAAATAAAGGTTGGATGAACTAGTTCAATAAATAGTGCAATACTTAAATCAGCCACAAGAGGGTGCGTACAGCTCAGAAGGAATAAAAACACCTTTAGAAGAAGAAATCCAGCAGCTGCTGCAGGTGATTCAGCTGTTTGAAATGTCATCATTGTAAACCTGGTAGCTTTTAGTCACATGTTACTTTTTAACAGAAAATAAAGTTTAAAACAAAGGAGTTTTGTTTTAAATGTCTATTTTAACTCACCTTTTTTCTTTAGATTTAACACTGACTCATATTTGTGGCAACAGATTAGTTTTGTCTTGGATTCACCTGCTGTATCGGCCCTGCATCTGCTGCAGCTGCTGACAGAGGGGAGTGGGAGGAGCCTGTTCCAGGTGGGCGGGGACTCCCAGCAGCCGGGCTGCGCGCAGCTCCAAGGCGGACAGCGCTCGGTGTTCGCAGTCCAGTCTGTCCTGGTAGTGTTCCCAGGCCTGCAGCAGCTCCTGGAGCTCCTCGGAGGAGGCCTTCACCTTGGAGGAGTCGGGGAGCTCTGCCTCCACCTGCTCCAACACCACACGGGCTTTCTCCACCTGAACAGTGAGACCCAGTCAAAGAAGCACTGGCTGCTGGTGTAGTCCACCTGAAGTTCACCTCTACTCACGCTGTCCGTGATGCTGAGCCACTCTGAGATCCTCTGTCTGCTCCGAGTCATCAGCTTCTGGACGCAGCTCTGGAACCCTGACACCCGTCTGCAGATGGAGGCCCTTGCAGCCTCCCGGCCTCCACGACAGCTCTGGTCTGGGCACCACTCCCTCAGCTCCTCCAGATGTTTCTGCAGGGCCTCCATCTCCTCAGACAGAACCTGAAGAACACAGGAACATCTCAGCCATGGTCCCCATTGTTCCACAAGGATCCAAGTGATGAGTTTCTTTCCAAAGGAAAAACAACCGGCAGCCTCGATGGATCTGAACGTACTCTGAGCTTGGCCTCCTGGTCAGTACAGTCAGTCAGACAGGTGACTTTGTCTGAGGTAACCTCTAAGAGCCTGCTTTCAGCTCTCGTGATCTTCAGGAGGACTTCATCTCGACACTTTGTAAATTTTTTGAGCTGCTCTGCACACCTGGAGAACACGACATGCTGATGTTAGCCCAATAAAAACAGATCAGTGGGACATGAAGGAAGACGTGAACATGGACTGGACGGCCTGAAGTCATGAGGTCTAGCAGGCTTCTGGTTCCTTCAACATTTGGTGACTTTGATCAAGTTTACATTAAAACCTCATTTACAAAGAGCTAAACGTTAAAAACAATAATTGTGTGAAGGTTTATGAAGCATTCACACTATTGTGATCCATTTTGTTCAGTTTTCAAGTTATTTCAAAACATCATAAATCAAAAATGTTCAGCTCTTTCAGGACAATCCCGCTGTGACTTTAGGTTTTGGTGCAACTTCAGCTTTTTGAAATATTTAAACTTTTCTGCCATTTTCTTTCTCATGAGCTCATTTTACATCCTTGAAAATTTTAGATCGTTTACAACCTTTTACTGCTCCTTTCACATTTTGTTCTGCTTCAGCTTCTTTTAGCTTCTTTGTGCAAATTTTAAAAAATTTCAGCTACTTTCAGCTGTTTTTTTTTTAGCTGTTTTGAGCTCCTTTCAGATTCTGCAAACTACAACATTTTTGTGCTTCTTTAACTAGTTTGTCCAATTGCAACTTATTTCTGCAAGTTTCTGCTTTTTCTACAAGTTCATCTGTTTTTACGCTAAATTAAGCCTTTTTAGCTAATTCAGCATTTTTTTGCACTCAATTCAACTTTTTTCAGCCCAATTCAGCAAAAATGTGTTTCTCCACTTCTTGTAATTTCAGCTTCCTTCTGTTTTTTAGCTACTTTTCAGTTATATTTTACTAATTTCAGCTTTTTTCAGATAATTTTACTTTTTTAGCTCATTTCTGCTTCTTTCAGCAAATGTGTTTCTGCTTTATTCTGCTAATTTAAGCATGTTTTTTCAACTAACTTTAGCCGTTTCCAAATTTTCATGGTAATTTGTGCTACTTTCAACCCAATTAACTTCTTTCTGCTAATTTCAGCTTGTTATGCACCTTTTCAGCATTTTCTGATAGTTTCAGATTTTTCTGCTATTTCATCTACTTTTTTAGCTGTTTTATGCTTATTTGAGCTTTTTCAGCTAATTAATTTTTTTTTAAACTAATTTCAGATCCTTTCACTTCCTTCTGGTAGGTTCAGCTTTTTTTAATTTATTTTTTTCTTCTGCTTTTTCTGCTAACTTAGGCTTATTCTTCCATTTCAGCTATATTTCAGCTGTTTTTCAGCAATAAGCATTCACACTGCTGTTTCACAGGAGATGTTATTCCTCTAGTTTGTTTTTGTTTTGGAGATGATCTGATCACTGGGAAGATCCATGTTTTAGCTTTGCATGCCAACATCTTGGACTTGGACTCAGGTGAGTTCACCTGCTCAGTCGCTCCAGGTGTACGTGACCTCCTGCCTGCAGCGTGGACCCCCGAACCAGCAGCTGGCTCAGAACGCTTTCATGGAGCTTCTCGAAGCTCTGAGGGAGCAGGAGGGCTTGCAGAGCAGCCTGGTTCTGGACCTGGTCCATGTAGGTTTGGAAGTGATCCTTCAGCGAGGCCAAAGTCTGCCGGGTCTCTTCCAGACTCTCACAGCAGAGTCCAGCAGAGTCCTGAGGGGTCAGCACAGAGACCTCCATGTCCTGCAGAAACTGGACTGTGTCATTAACGGTACGGGTGTAGCTTCTGAGACACTCTCCAGCGTGGAGGACTTTCTCCTGGAGGGAAAATAAAAAGTTTATTTGTTTATTTATTTACCATCCATGGGTCAGAGAACCAACAGGTCCAGTCTTAAACCAGCAGGACCAGTTTAAATTCCATAATGAAGTTGGAAGAAGATAAGTTCTCACCATCTGGGAGTCACATTCAGTGAGGACTGCAGCCTTTAAGGCCAGCAGATGTTCAGATGTTTGCTTGCTTCCTTTCTTTTGCTCCAGAAGCTCCAGCGCTCTGAGTTTTGACTCCACGGTCATTTTTAAAGACAAGAGTTTCTGGTACTCTCCGTCAATCGCAGTCTGGTTTGGATCCATCAAACGGAGCTTCTGAAGCTCCTTCTGGGTCCTGGATAGGAAGAACCGAGTAGCTTTCCTTTCTGATTCAAGGTCCAGGTCTTTGAGCGTGTTCCACTCGACGAGAGTGAGGTTGTTGAGGAGCGTTATCTCCAGAGTGTGGAGGCTGTCCTCAGTTTGTTTCAGCCTCTGCTGCTCAGCCGTCAGCTGGGAGGGGAACAGGTCTGCAGAAATCCTCTGAAGTTTGGACCCGGCCCGTCTGCAAAAACTTTTCATCAAAGGAAATTGGACCAGGAGGGTCTGACACAACTTGTACCTGTCCTCCAGGTCCCTGGTCTCATTTTTCGTTTGGTGGACTTGCTCCTGAACGTTCTCCCTGAGATTGTCCACAGATTGTCTCATATTCAGGAAGCTCTCATGATCTCTGGCTTTTATCTCCAGAGTACGAATTTTATTCTGAAGGTCAGAAATAACAGACTTGATCTCGTTGGTCTTTTCCTGCGGGATCCACGGTTTCAGGAGGTCAACCTGGGACTTGTGTTCCAACATTGTGTGTTTCAAAGGTCTTAAAGCTTGAAGGGACTCTCTGGTGATGGGGAACCTGTGTCTGCTCAGCTCCACTAAGATCTGCCTCAGGCTTTGTTCAACCACCAGCAGGGTTCTCCTCCTTGAATCTGTAGTCTTCATGACTTCATCCAGTTCTTCCTTTTTGGTCTTCTCCCGGCTGCTTATAGCTCTGATGTCTTCTTGGAGGTTTCTGATTTTATCAAAGAGCTGAGATGTTTCTGAGATGCTGAGTTCAGACCTGAGGTCTTTGGTCTTCATTACCAGAGCTTCACAGAGCGCCGCCTGCCTCTCAGCTTCAGACAGTGTTTCCTGAATGTGACGAACTCTGCGCTCCAGTTCAGGTGGACTCAGGAGTTCACCGTCTGCGTGCCTCGAGACCTCCGACTGGAGATGAGCCAGAATCCAGGAGTCCAAATCCGCAATCTGCTCAGACAGCTTCTCCCGGGTCTGGAGACCAGACTCCACTTCTTTCATGGCCTTGGCCAGCTTCTCAGTCGTGGACTTGGAGAGTTCTTCAAGGCATTCCAGGGACGTTTGGATGACTGGTACCTCCTGAGCCTGGTCCAGCTGTGGAAGGAGCTCGGTCACCTCCTCCACCAGAGAAGTCAGCTGACCCTGTTTGGCCAAGACGTCTGACTGCAGCTTTTTCAGATCCCTGAGCTGCTGGTGAACCTCTTCAGGAAGAAGAGGCACCCTCCTCCTCTTGCCCTCGATGTCTTTCTCCATCTGTTTGGCAGTTACCAGGGCGTCCTTCATCACAGTGATGATCTTCTCCATGATGGGGTTGCTGCTGGTTTTAGTCTGGGAGGACAGGAGTTCCTCTGCGTGGCTCAGTTTCTCTCTGACCTCCTGGAGCTTGTGGTGTATCTTCTCTGAATCATCCTTCCATCTGCAGCTGAGGAGCAGCTCCTCTGACAGCTGCTGGAGGTACTGGTACTCCTGTTGGAGTGCTTTGACCTCAGCGTTTATCTCCATCAGCTGCTGCGCCTCCCAATAACTCCACTGAGCAGCTGAGGAGTCTTTGGCTTGAAGGCCTTTCTTGATGGTTTCCAGACGCTCCTGTAGACTGGTCAGATCTGACAGGAGGACGCTGCTATGGTCAGAGAAGATGGTGGTAAGATGAAGGGAGCTCTCAACAGTCCTTTCCAGAGAGCTCCACTCCTCCTGGAGATCCTTCTGCTCAGTCCGGACAGTTTCCCTATCAGAGTGACAGAGGATGAGACACAGCCTGGTGTGGATCAGGAGCACCTCTCCAAGTATTGTTCTCTTCACTTCCAAACATCTCTGAAAGGAGGTCAGCCGCCCGGCATGCGTCTGACAGCTCTGCTCTGGAGACCTGAAAGGAAACACGTTCTCCGTTTATCCATCAGGTCCTCTGACTCGTGTGGACTGAGACAGACGGAGGCAACTCACGTTTTCACAGCCTCCAGCTCTGCTGTCAGATGATCGAGCTCGGTCCTTGCTGAGTGGATCTGCGCGCAGTAATCAGACACCAGCTGCAGCTGGGCGTCTTTAGTCTGCACCACAGCAGCTGCATCCTGAACCACAGCGCTCCACTCGTCCTCCAAGAGATCCAGACTGTGCCCGTTCGCAGCATCAGCCTCCTTCAGCTGAGAGACCACCGAGAGCTGAAGCTGTGCAACGTCTCTGCACTCCTGCACTCAAAGAAACACAACGTTACTCAAAGCTTGGAGTTCCAGGTCACAGGTTCTTTTAGGTCAGGGTCCTCAAACTGTTACTGCTCTAAGGACACCTTGGTGGATTGATGCTTTTCGGAGCAACATCTTGTGAAAGATTCCAGAAGAGCCTCGTCTCACCTGAGCCTCCTCCACTTGCTGGACCATAGCTGCCGGGCTGAGCTCAGCAGGACGGTTCTTGATGCTCAGAACCTTTGAAACGACTCTGCTGAGCAGAAGATCCAAATCCCTGCTGGAGGTGGGGAGAGCCTCTAGAGCATCTTCCTGTTGTGTACCCTGTGGACAAAGACCAGCGACTCAGATCGCACCCCTCAGGTACCGGACACAAGGCGGCAGCGCCAAAACCAACTCAAGGACCGACATTAATCGACTTACCTGAATAATCTGACTGACAGCCCCTGTTCGACAGAGGAACTGTATTTCTGTGAAGATGTTCTCCATGGCAGCTCCTCCTGGTTCCTCCAGGTCTGGTTCCTCACCCGCCTGAATTTTTCGTTCTTGAACTGTTAATTCTTCCAAATGAGTTTGTCGAGCCGGGGACTTCTCCTGCAGCGACTCTGTGAGGATCTCTTCAGAGCTCCACACCACCTCCTGTTGTCACCAAGAAACTTATCATTAGAATTGTTTAAACGTGCAAAAGATGAGTTGAAAGCTTCTGTGCATGCAATGATATTAAACCAAACCAATGCCTAGTAAGTCTGTAAAATCTAAGTAAATCAAGTGTTTATTTTAATAAAGTTATAAAACATGTTTCAACAAACTAAGAATTACAGAAAACACATGACTTTTCTCTAATACTGAGTTCTTGGTGGTTTTTCTGTTGTTATCTCAGATAATCTGATGAAGTTGGATCACTCAGGTTTTTTTTACGTGGCAGGACTTTATTGCAGGAGATATTTGTTCCTCAAACTAACCATCTTCAAGACGTCAAAGCTCACATTTCTCAGCGAACGACACAAAAACTTGCAGTAAGCCTTTGGACTCACCTTTATTAAATTCACATCCTGAAGAATCATTTCTTCTGATGCAGTCCGGCTCGTTTGGAGCAGAATCTCTTCACATTCCTTCCTCATCAACTTGTGCTCTTCTCCTTCAGTTTTCTCTCCCACATCTGTCGTGTGTTCCTTAATTGGGAATTTAAGAACCGAACATGGTTCAGTGATGATGAACCCAGTAAAACTTTCTTGGACCTGCTCCTCCATCATCCTGAATGCAGATGAGTCAGGCTGAACTTCAGCTGCAGTCACACCTTCTGTCTCTTTATGGGCCTCAGATTGGACCTCCATCTCCAGCAGCTTCTCTGTGCTGATAGTTTGGTCCTCAAAAGAACTCCGATGGATTTCTTTCACTTGGACTGAACTTTCATCTGAAATTTTTGATGCTTCATGCGTCTCGTCTGGTAAAGGTGTAGGCTGGTTGTGAACATCAGCATCTTCACCTGAAACAGGTGTGAGCCTGTAGGGTTCAGGATCAATTTGACTTGTTTCCTTGCTGCTCTTTTCAGATAAACTCACTTCAACTGGTTCTTGGTGTTCAGGTTCTTTAACATTTACTTCATCCACCATCAACTTATCTGGGTGAATATCTGCAGAGGTCAAATCTGGTTCTTCTGTCATGCTTTCACTCTGAATAATTAATTCATGTTCATCATCCTCTGATACCAGTGAGATCTGTTGCTCCGGTTGTTCTGGTGAACTGCTGATATCTCCGACTGACACTGATGGGATTTGTCTCTCCGATTCATTTGGTGAACTGCTGATAACTCTGACTGATATAGATGGGCTCTGTTGGTCCGGCTTTTCTGGTAAACTGCTGATAACTCCAAGTGACACCGATGGGATCTGTTGGTCAAGTTCATCAGATGAGCTGCTGATAACTTCAACTGACATAGATGGGATTTGTTGCTCCATTTTTTCTGGTGAACTGCTGATAACTCCAACTGGCACCAACGGGATTGGTTGCTCCGATTCATCTGGTGAACATTTGATAAATTCAACTGACACAGATGAGAATTGTTGCTCTGTTTTGTCTGGTGAACTGCTAATAACTTCTTCTGACAATGATGGGATTTGTCCCTCCGGTTTATCTGGTGAACTGCTGAGAACTTCAACTGATACCAATGGAATTTGTTGCTCCGGTTTATCTGGTGAAATGCTGATAATGCCAACTGACAGCGATGGGATTTGTCCCTCCCATTTTTCTGGATAACTGCTGATAACTCCAACTGGCATGGATGAGATTTGTTGCTCCGGTTTTTCTGGTGAAACGCTGATAACTCCGACTGACACGGGAGGGATGTGTTGCTCTGGCTTATCTGAAGAACTGCTGATAACTCCTTCTGACACCGATGGGATCTGTTGCTCTGGTTCATCTGATGAGCTTTTGATAACTTTGACTGACACAGATGAGACTTGTTGCTCCTTTTTTTCAGGTGAACTACTGATAACTCCTTCTGAAAATGGTAGGATTTGTCGCTCTAGTTTTTCTGGTGAACTGCTGACATCTCCGACTGACACTGATGGGATTTGTCGCTCTGGTTTATCTGGTGAAGTGCTGATAACTCCTGACACTAATGGGAGTTGTTGCTCCGGTTTTTCTGGTGAACTGCTGATATCTCCGACTGACACCAATGGTTTTTGTCCCTCTGGGTTTTCTGGTGAAATGCTGATAACTGTGACTGATGCTGATGGAATTTGTCGCTCTGGTTTATCTGGTGGACTGCTGATAACTCTGACTGGCACCAATGGTTTTTGTCGCTCCGGTTTTTCTGGTGAAGTGCTGATATCTCCGACTGACACTGATGGGAGTTGTCGCTCTGGTTTATCTGGTGAACTGCTGATAACTCCTTCTGACACTGATGGGAGTTGTTGCTCCAGTTTTTCTGGTGAGCTTTTGATAACTCCAACTGACACCAATGGTTTTTGTCGCTCCGTCTTTTCTGGTGAAGTGCTGATATCTCCGACTGACACTGATGGTTTTTGTCGCTCCGGTTTTTCTGGTGAGCTTTTGAAAACTCCAACTGACACCAATGGTTTTTGTCGCTCCGTCTTTTCTGGTGAAGTGCTGATATCTCCAACTGACACTGATGGGATTTGTCGCTCTGGTTTTTCAGGTGGACTGCTGATAACTCCTTCTGACACGGATGGGATTTGTTGCTCCGGTTTTTCTGGTGAACTGCTGATATCTCCGAATGACACCAATGGTTTTTGTCGCTCTGGTTTATCTGGTGAGCTTTTGACAACTTCGACTGACACAGATGGGATTTGTGTCTCAGGTCTATCGGGGTGTTTAACAGGAGCTTGAGTGCCTCCGGGGATCGTTCTTTTCACTTTAGACTTCTCACCAAAGTTTCCAGGTGCATCTTTTAGTTTGTCCTGAGTTTTTTTCAACATATCTGGACTTCTTTTTAAAGTTTCCTGTTCAGATGTTTCTCCAGAGGTTGTCCCTTCTTCACTTGATGGAACTTCTTCAGAACCAGCAGACACATTGTACCTGTAGTCTCTCTGAACAGCCTTGTCCTCTGGATGAAGAAGAGCAGCAACCTTCTCTTTGTTTTCAGGCACTTCTTCACTTTGGGTCCTTGTCTGAGTCAGATCTTCTCTTGGTCCTCCATGGATTTTCTCCACCCCAGCAGGCCTTTCTTCCAAGTGAACAGAAGAACCATCTTCTTCATGTTTCATTACAGGATGTTCTTCATGCAGTTCAAGTCTTGCTTGTTTGGTCTCTGAGACCACAGTCTTGGTTCCACCTGGACTTGCATCTCGCTCGTTCAAGCTTATTTCTATAACTTTAGCCTGGTGTGGTTGTATGGACTCATAAACAGCAGAGGAGAGTTGTTGCATCTCTGGTGCAGATATCTCTGAGATAACATCAGCTGTAGTTTTGTCATTAAAGCTTGTTGTTGAACTGCTGATAACACAAGTTACAGCAGAACGTTCATCTGACCTGATGTGTTCGCAGACTGTGTTGGGCTCCATGTCAGCCTCAGTTCTGTTGAAGCTTGTTGGATCTTGCTCATATAAGCTTATTTCTATAAATTCAGTCTTGTCTTGTGGCTGTGCTTTAGAAGAAGTCAAGTTGAGCTGGACAGAGTCTGTCTGAGGTAGGTCGTCTTGAAGAACAGACGTGGTTTGTTGGACGTTTCCAATCTGGATCACAGTTTCCATCCTTGGCTCGTCCCCTGCAGAAGACGGGTCATGGTTCTCCTGTGGACTGCTACCAGTAGTTATGTCAAGCTGAAGAATGCATACTTTGGGTTCTTCCTGAATAAATCCCTCATTCTGACTTTCTTGATCGTGTCTTGAAGCTTTGTCCTCCTGAACATCGCATTCTCTGACTTCTTTAGGTTTTTCCTGTGGTGGTTCTTGTTCAGACACTTTTTGATGGCTGGTGGTTTCACTTGGGGCAACCTTTTCATCTTCAGATGAATTATTTTCAAGATTTTCCTCATGGGACCAGACAGTAGACGTAGTGGAGTCACTTGTGACCACAGTTTTTTGGTCTGGTTCGTCTAACGTCGCCTCACAGGTCTGGAGGATCTGCATATCCGACACATCAAGGAGCAAATATCTCATCTCCATCTCTTCAGTGTTTGTCCATAACTTGTCAATGTAATCTGCTAAATTTGGAGTATCTGTAGAATCATCCAACTGAAGTTGCATTTGAGCATCTGCTCCAAAGCTCATTTCTGAAGATTGGATGGTGGTTTGGCCTTTAAAATGGTCCTCAGGTACCTGATGGCCTGTGTCTGCAGTTTGAGGTGGTGTTGTTGAGACAGGTAGAACGTCTGACTCAAGTTTGTCTGTATGAGAAGAATGAGAAGTCAGAGTGCAACTTTGGACATCGAAGTGATGAGCAACATGTTCATGCAATTCACTTGTATCAAGAATGACTGTGACCACTTTCTTTTCTTGGAGATCCTGGTCTTCAACAACCTGAAATTGAGTCTTCACAACCACTGAACTTATGTCCTTCACACCTGTTTGAGTCTTCATACCTGCAGAGATTTCACCGAGGACCTCTGAAGCAACAACAGGTTTCTCATGGTCACCTTCTTCCTTCAAATGTTTGATCTCAGCATTGGTGTCTCTTCTGTTGGTCTCTGTAGATTCAGAGGACTCAGCATTGGAAAGGTCACTTTCACTCTGTACAACCTCAGTTATGTCTGAATCTACAACTTTCATTTGATCTTTGGAAGGCAGAGATGAACTCTCACACTTAATGTCAACAAATTCCAGCAAATGTTTGGGACTTTCTGATATACTTTTAGTTTGAGAAGGCTCAATTGATTCAACGCTTTCAGTTTGTTCTTGGACCTCCTCAGTTTTTGAAGCTGGTCCTTGACCAGTTTCTTCAGACTCGATGAGAGTCGTTGACTCCCTGCTGGCTGGCATCGGTTCAGTTTTTTCAGAAACAATAACTGTTTGATTTGTTGACATAATTGTTTCAGATTCAGCCTTGGGCTCAGTATCTTTGTCTGTGGAACACTTCAGACTTTCTGACTGTTTGTTGCTTGGTGAAAGCTCTATTTTTTCCAAGACAGACGTTTCAGTTATTGTCGGGATAATTTGTGGAGCAGCAGAAAGCTTCTCGTCATCAAAGCTTTTTAAGATAGTTTCCACTGACTGGTCATCTGGAGTTACTGGACCTCCAGGCTTTTCCATGACCCGTATTTCCTCCCCGTATCGCAGGTCAGGGGAAGTCAGACTCTCTGATGTATTTAGCAAGAACTTATTTTCTTGCTGAACAGTAATTACTGCGCATGATGGTTCAGTTGGAGTAACTCCTGCCCATTCGAGCTCTTTATTAATTTTTATGGAGTCCACATCATCAGACCCAGCAGAGATGGTATCTGGCTTTAAAGCTGTAGAAACATCAGCACTTTTTGTTTTTGACAGAACATCAGTTTCAGTTTCTTCTGCAGACAGAGGTCCAACAGGTTCTTTATTTGCTGGCATCTTATTCTTGTCAACATGTTGCAAGGGAATTTTTGGACTTTCTGGCATTCCTTTGGATTGGGAAAGCTCAACTAATTCAATGGCACTTTGTGTTTGTCCTCCGACCTCCTCTGTTCTTAAAGTCGTTTTTTGCCCGGCTTCTTCAGACTCAAATTTTTCCAAGAGTAATATTTCAGTTGTTTTTGGGCCCACCTGTGGACCCAGAGGAAGCTCCTGATCATCAGAACCTGTCAGAGCTAATTTCTTTGCAACAGTGCCTTCAGTCATAGGACCTCCAGGTTTTCCCATGACCTGTGTTTCCTCTTTGTTATAAAGTTCAGGTGGAGTCATAATGGTCTCAGACATCCCTGTGAATGACAAGAGCTTATCTTCTTTTGGAACAGTAGTTGCCATAACTGATGGCACATTGGAAGAAATTCTTACAATGTCAAGTTCTTTTATAGTTTCCTGAGAGTCCAGATCTTCAGGTCCAGCAGTGACAGTATCTGACTTTAATGTCACGGGAGCATCACTACTTTTTGACTTTCTCTTAGCTGGTACAATTGTTGTTTCTATCAAAGGAGTCCTTTCTGGTTCCTCTGTAGATGTCAGTCCTCCAGTTTCTAATGTTTCTTCTGTCACAGATTTGGCAACAGTTTTCTTGCTTGTTGACCTTCTTTTGGGTGGTGAAGGTTTTCCTTGTTCCACAACAGAACTTTCCACAGATCCTGTGAACTCATCAGAAGGTGGACACCTTTGACCAACAGGTTCTTTCTGAAATAGTTCCAGTTCCACATCAAGAGATCTAACAGAGGACTTTAGACCTTCAGGGTCATTACTCAGCCGAGGTGCTGCAGTAACGCTGGGGCAAGCATCTGCTGTCTTTGACTTTCTCCTTGGTGGTGGAATTGTAGGTTTTTCAGTTTCTTGTTGGGTTTTCTTGGTGTCTTCACCAGGTGTTGTACTTGCAGAAGAAGCAGATTCTGGAGCTGCAGAAGTCTGAAGACTCTTTGACTTTCTCCTGATTGGTATAACTCTAGTTTGTTTCACAGCCAACGCAGTTTGTTCCTCAGAACTTATTAAAGGCCTCTTGCTGTCAGATTCTTCTTTGTGTTCAGCGACCCCCTCTGTGTGTTCTCTAAAAATATTTTGATGTTTTAATCTTTTGGTTGGAGAGGGTTTACTTTCCTTGATGCCAGTAGCTTCCATTGGTTCCGTTTCACCATCACGGATAGTCCTGTCCTTCCCGGGTCCTAGAGAAGAACTAACTTGATGACAGGTTGTTTTAGGTTCAGCACTTTTTGATTTAGTTGGACTTTGAGTTAGTTTTGTCTTTTCCATTGGAGCACCTTTGTTTGGCTCAGTAAAAATCTCAGGTTCTTCTCCTTTCTGTGAATCTGGTTGTTGGGGTTCTACCACTGTCCATGCAGCTAACTGTTTGGATTCGTCATCTGTTCCTGCAACTAGTTTATGTTCTTCCTCTGTTTGTTCAGCTGTTTGTTCAAGTTCTTCTTCTGTCTGCACAGATGGTTGTTTGGGTTCGTCCTCAATCCACACAGCTGGGTGTTTGGGTTCTTCCTCGGTCCGTGCAACTTGTTGTTTGGGTTCTTCCTCTGTCCGTACAGCTGTTTGTTTGGGTTCTACCTCTGTCCATGCAACTTGTTGTTTAGGTTCTTCCTCTGTCCGTACAGCTATTTGTTTGGGTTCTACCTCTGTCCATGCAACTTGTTGTTTAGGTTCTTCCTTGGTCCATGCAACTGGTTGTTCAGGTTCTACCACCATCTGTGCAACTTGTTGCTCAGGTTCTACCACCATCTGTACAGCTGGTTGTTCAGGTTCTTTCTCAGTCTGTGCAATTTGTTCAGGTTCTTTCTCAGTCTGTGAAACTTGTTGTTCAGGTTCTACCACCATCTGTACAGCTGGTTGTTCAGGTTCTACCACCATCTGTGCAACTTGCTGTTCAGGTTCTACCACCATCTGTGCAACTTGTTGTTCAGGTTCTACCACCATCTGTACAGCTGGTTGTTCAGGTTCGTTCTCAGTATGTGCAATTTGTTCAGGTTCTACCTGGGTCTGTGCAGCTGGTTGTTCAGGTTCTACCTCTATTTGTGCAGGTGTTTGTTCAGGTTCTACGTCAGTCTGTACAGCTGGTTGTTCAGGTTCTACCTCTATTTGTGCATCGAGTTGTTCAGGTTCTACCTCTATTTGTGCATCTAGTTGTTCAGGTTCTACCTCTATTTGTGCAGCTGGTTGTTCAGGTTCTACCTCTATTTGTGCAGCTGGTTGTTCAGGTTCTACCTCGGTCTGTGCAGCTGGTTGTTCAGGTTCTACCTCGGTCTGTGCAGCTGGTTGTTCAGGTTCTACCTCAATTTGTGCAGCTGTTTGTTCTGGTTCTACCTCGATTTGTGCAGCTGGTTGTTCAGGTTCTACCTCAATCTGTGCAGCTGTTTGTTCAGGTTCTACCTCGATTTGTGCAGCTGGTTGTTCAGGTTCTACCTCGATTTGTGCATCTGGTTGTTCAGGTTCTACCTCTTTTTGTGCAGCTGTTTGTTGAGGTTCTACCTCAGTCTGTGCAGCTGGTTGTTCAGGTTCTACCTCAATCTGTGCATCTGGTTGTTCAGGTTCTACCACTTTTTGTGCAGCTGTTTGTTCAGGTTCTACCTCAGTCCGTGCAGCTTGCCGTTCAGGTTCTACCTCTGTCCGTGCAGCTTGTTTTACAGGTTCTACCTCAGTCCGTGCAGCTTGTTGTTCAGGTTCTACCTCCGTCTGTGCAACTGGTTGTTCAGATTCTTTCTCAGTCCGTGGAACTGGTTGTTCAGGTTCTACCTCGGTCCGTGCAGCTGGTTGTTCAGGTTCTACCTTGGTCTGTGCAGTTTGTTGTTCAGGTTCTACCTCCGTCTGTGCAGCTTGTTGTTCAGGTTCTACCTTGGTCTGTGCAGCTTGTTGTTCAGGTTCTTTCTCAGTCCATGCAGCTTGTTGTGCAGGTTCTACCTCGGTCCGTGCAGCTGGTTGTTCAGGTTCTACCTTAGTCTGTGCAGCTTGTTGTTCAGGTTCTTTCTCAGTCCGTGCTGTTTGTTGTTCAGGTTCTACCTCCGTCTGTGCAGCTTGTTGTTCAGGTTCTACCTTGGTCCGTGCAGCTTGTTGTTCAGGTTCTTTCTCAGTCCGTGCAGCTTGTTGTGCAGGTTCTACCTTCGTCTGTGCAGCTGGTTGTTTCGTATTTTCAGGCGTAAGTTTTGAACCTTTTGACTTTCGTCTGGGAGGTAAACCCTCACCTGGTTTTAAAACAGAAGCTTCAGTTTTGACTGTAACCAATGTTGATTTACTCGTGGTGTGTGTGTTTCCTGCATCAGTGGGAACCAAAGACAAGAGGTTCTCAGAAACCTGTTTGGATTTCTCAACAGATTTCTTCGAGGACCCAGCTGGACTTGTCTCCTCCATAGCAGGTCCAGTTCTGGACCTGCCTTGTTCAGTGACTGACCGAGCAGCAGAGAATTGAACATTTTCATGTTCATCAGTTAACGTTTGCAGCATTTCAGACTCCACTGATGTCTTCGAGTTTTTCCTGGATGGAACAAGTGACGTTTGTTCATCAACATCTTCACTTCTCATGACTGCCCCGACTGCCATCACATGAGCCGATCCTTCACCCTGAACAGGTGTAGATGTATCAAATGAAGAAATGTTTTGGTGAGGTTTGTTCTTCTTGCTTTTACGTGGCGGTGCCACAACAGTGGTGCTCGTCTCCTGCAGACCTTCAGGAACAACGTCCAGCACTGGTTTATTCCTCTGCAGTTCCTTGAAGAAATGAGTAAGATTCACTACAAAACAGTAGCATGGATGAGCAGCACATTTACTCTTTACAATCCTGTGGAACATTAATGATGTGCATACCTTCAGCCTGTGAGTCAGAGAAGACCTCAGTGTGTCTGCCTGTCTGAGGGACTCTGAGCTGTCCTCCTGCAGGTTTTTAAACTGGTCTGGAGTCAAACAGGCTGATAGAAACTGATGGTGGGAGAAAGCCTCCTGCAGGCTGTGCTGCAAATGTTCTACTTCCTCTAATGACTCCTACAGACAACAAGAAACAACAAGACATTCAGGCGGAGCTGGTGGAGGGCTGAGGACACTAAAGACCAGAATAAATACCTGAATGGAGGACGTTGAGTCTGGTGGTTTGCTGTGGTTCCACTGCTGCAGAGCAGAGAGACAGTCCTTCAGGAACCCAGCTGTGTTCCTGCAGCAGGTTTCTTGATGCTCACTCAGCCTGGACTTCAAGCTGGCAACAAAATGAAATTAAAGCAGTTGGATTGTCTTCTCATGAATCATGGAAGAAACAAAATTATACATTTTATTTTACCAAAACACCAGCCTCTCTGAACGGACTGCACCGTAAAACAATCTGTGATGGCAGGAGGTAACTTCATGCAGTTTGCTTGTGTTAGTCCAGATATCAGGTTTCTGGTTTATTCCGTAAAGATAAAAATGTCACAGAGCTCTGACGTCAGGTCAGTGAGCCTCTGAGGCAAGCTGCTGATGTAAAGGAGTAAAAAGAAACTGAAACGTGAGAAAACCAGCTGAGGATTCATCACGAAACATCTTAAAGACGCTTTAGAGACGCAGGTGGAAGAAATTATCCTGTTGAGACGAACAGGTAGAAGGAGGAACCAAACCTTCAGCTGCTTTCATCATCAAGTTATTGGATTCCTAAATGTGTCCAGTACCTGGCTTGTTGTTGGCACAAAGATTCAACCGTACTGACGACGTCTGCTGGCAGCTCATTGGTGGAAGATAGTGATGTCACTTCCTGCTGCAGGTGAGAAACTTTCTGACCCAAATCATCGAGCGACTTCTCGCAGTTCTAACAGAAAACAAGACCAACACCACGCAGTTAATGGTTGTTCCCAGGACTAACATTTAAAACTGTTCCTGAAAGAATTATCAAACCTTAGGGTTCTGTGTTTTTACATGAAACGTGTTCTCACCTGCTCCAGGTAAGGGTGTGTTCATCTCACCTGCAGGCTGCTCCAGTGCTGCTGCAGCTGGGCCACGTTGTCCTGAGGTTCACTGTAACTCAGAGCCTGATCCAGAGAGCGGAGCTCCCACTGCAGAGCTGCTGCCGCCTCCTTCAGACCCTCAGAGACCTGGGTCAGCTGGTGCCTCGTCTCCTCTAACTGCTCCTCACAGGTCCTCAGGTGCTCCCCCACCTCCTGCTCCAAGCTGCTGTAGAGGTCATGGAGGAGTTTGACCTTCAGGGTCAGAGCCTCCTGACCTTCAGGGGTACAGAAGCTCAACAAAGCGTCTCTGGCAGAGTCCAGCTCCTTCAAGTCCTTGTGCTCGCGGTCCAGTGTCTGCAGCAGAGCCTGGAGTCAGAGGAAGAGGACGGCTGTCGGATCATTAGGACACAAATTAACTTTGTTAAAATGTTCTCTACGTTTCTAGTTTCGTCCATAAAAGATGAAATGAGCCTATGGTCATGTTGAAAAACAGGCATGGATCTGATTTAGGGCCACAGATGAATATCTTGGTCAGATTGAAAAATATGAATTTGTTCCATTCAAACATCATAAAAAATAAAAAAAATAAATCAGTCGTGGGTCACATACAGACCCAAACACTGGTTTTGGACCACTTTCCCCTGCAGGGTAACCTTAGTGTAAAACTAGCATTAAAAGGTGGCAGGTGATATGCATGTAATCTCTGTCTTTATCTTAATGATGTTTTTTCATCTTTTCAGATGAACTTTCTCTCGTTTCTGTACAGTAGAAAGGTTTGTTGTTCATCAGAGTGGGTTGGACTGTGTTTTGGATGGATTTGGACCTTCAGGGTGTTGGTGGCGTTCTGAAGCCCATGTCTGTCGGCCGGAGGCGGTCCCAGGACTGTTACATGCTCCCTCAGCCAGTACTGAGCGGCGTCGTGCTGGTCCATCAGCAGAGTGAAGTGTCGCTCCGACAGAACTCCGTCCTCCAGGTTTCTCACCAAGTCCTGCCAACCAGAACCAGAACCACTTTACTACAGACCTACAAGAACTCTATTCTGTCTTGTTCAGAAAATAAACATCTGAGGAAGAAGAATGTGAGAAAAAAATTTTTTTAATTAAATGTTTTTTGTTAGCAAAGATTAACAGCTACAAACTAAAGTATTCACCAACTCCACCTGAACAAGTGAATAAATTATTCACAGTTTCTGAGATAAACTCACTGTTAGTTCTGCCAGCAGAGCAGAGATAGACTCCTCTTTGGCTGCTGAGGACAAATCTGTCCAACTGCGGTCTCCGGTCATTTCAAACATCTCCTTTGCCTTAAAATAAAGGAAGTTTGAATCATGACGGATGGTTCTGAGTTCTGGTTCTGACCACCACCTGAGGAATTCTTACCTCTGTGTGCAGATCTGAGAGAACGGGGGCTATGGCTGTAATCTGGTTCTGGAGAGTCCTGGCATGTTCCAAGGCCTGCCTTCGCTCTCCAAGGCCTGGCCAGGAGAAGACACGTGGTAGGCTGGATGTGTTTTTGTGGAGCTCAGCCAGTTGGGCCTCAGCCTGGCCTCGTTTGGCCTCAAAGGAGTCCAAACGGTTCAGAACGGACTGCAAGAGTCTAACAGGTAACAGATGGTAGACATCAGAACCCAAATTAGAGTCAATCCAGACAGAGATTAGAGATTAAATTTACTTCAAACTAATACTTCTTTACATCACGTTGCAGGGGAAGGCACTTTGCATCATGAAGGACTACACTCATCCTGCACACAGTCTGTTCCAGCCTACCCCCACCCCCCACCCCCCACTTCATGCAGGCGACTGAGAAGCATTCAGAGCAGCTGTCAGTGCTGAACTCGAGCTGCACTTGATTCAGTCTCATCTTACCTTTTTT
>JARVLU010000624.1:23198427-23222716 GCA_031762415.1 Simpsonichthys santanae | reverse complement strand
CTCGAGCTGCACTTGATTCAGTCTCATCTTACCTTTTTTTTATTTATTTATTTACATGTGCACACACACATACGTGTGTTTGTGTGTGTGTATGTGCATATATTTATACTCTTTTGTATTTTTAATTATTTGTTAATTGTTAGGCTTCTTGATCTGGGACCTGAGTCAAAATGTTGTACCATAAACGTAAATGTGAGCTGGTATGACAATAAAAACACTTGAATCCCTCTAATGCTAATGTAGCTACTGCTAATGCTAATTCACTAATGTCATTGCAACTACTAATGCCGATTCTGCTCATTGAAAACGTTTTACTACGTTTGCTTTTTAGCTATTTTTCTGCTTCTTTGAGCTTCAGTTTTTAATGTCTGTCTAAAACAAGTCTATTTCAACTTCATCACATTCAGCTCTCATCATTTACTTTATATTCTGACAGGAAATGTGAATCCTAGTGTTTTATATCCGACTGTCAGACTGTGAGAAGACCGTCTGGGTGCAAACATGTTTATAGAATGCACATGTTTAAAGAACATGTGTTTATAGAATGCACATGTTTAAAGAACATGTGTTCGAAGAACACATGTTTAAAGAACGTGTGTTTAAAGGGTATGTAATTAGAATAAATTTGGCCTAAACAGCCCCTCATGCACCCACCCTTTATCGTTAATACTACAGTATACACCCTTAAGAGACCTGTGAGTATTTTACTAGTATTGAAGAACACATGTTTAAAGAACGTGTGTTTAAAGGGCATGTGTGAAATTAGTAGAATAAATTTTGGCCTAAACGGCCCCTCATACTCCCACCCTTTACTACAGTACACACCTTTAAGAGACCTGAGTATTTTACTAGTATTGACGAACACATTTAAAAAAACATGCGTTTAAAGTACATGTGTTTGAAGAAGGTGTGAAATTGGCAGAATAAATTTTGGCCTCAACGGCCCCTCATACCCCACCCTTCATTGTTTTACAGTATATCTTTGAGACCTACAAGTATTTTACTAGTATTAAAGAACACTTGTTTAAAGAACTAGTAATAATAAAAACAAAAACATTTTATAAGCTACACTCTGTACCTCTTTGTCTCCTCAGCAGCTTGGACAATCTTCCCCCACTGTGTCTCCATGTCTCCTATTGTCCTCTGTATGTCCACTTTCTTCTCCTTCTCCAGGTCCGTGTCCTCGCAGAGACTCTTAGCTCGGCTCTTCAGCTCCGTGAACTGAGCGTCACCGTTCGCCTTGGAGCTCAGCATGACCTGAACACAGAGTCTGAGGTCAGAAGCACGTTGATCTGAACATCTTGTGTCAGACACGTCAAACTGTCCCAACATCCATCTGATGGTTCTGCAGCCTACAGCCCACCTGTGCAGTGAGCAGCCTCTCCTCAGTCTGAGCCCTGCTGCCCTGACTGCCTCCCGTCATGGACTCGGCTCGGTCCTGCAGGTTCTGCACCCAACTCTTGGTGCTGCCTGTGTGGATCCAGAAGGACTCCAGCTCCCTGGACAGTGAGTACTGGACCTCAGCTTTCCTCAGAGCATCCTCAGCGGCCTGCAGGATGGTCTGCCACAGATCCTCTGAGTCCTGGACTTTCTGCTGGACCTCCAGCTTCAGGTGCTCCTCCACGTCCTCCATCTGGGACAGACGTCTGCTTTGTCTCCGCAGCTCAGTCAGTTTTGAGTCTCCCTCAGGTTTACAGCTCAGGACGTCCTGAGGGTTAAAAACATATTTACATGAACGTTCAGAACCTGAACATAGAAATGAAAAAAAAAAAACGGTTTCATCAAACAGAATTACCTTCTGAAGGTTTTTCTAACAAGACTGAGACGAGTCCTCTGGACGGAGTCTTCTTTGGTGAGACAAACAGTATCAACAAAGACCCCGTCCAGAGGACCATGTCTCAACCTGTGGATTACTGAGCAGCATCAGGACCTTCAGGAGTCAAATAAAAACTCACTGTAAATCTTTGTAAACCATCTCTCAAGAGGCAGAGAGTAAAATAGAAACACAAACAGAAGTGCAGACATTAGTATTAAGAAAGACGAACATTAATTTTTGTGTTTGGACACATTTAGGACTGTGCAAAAGTCTTGAGTCACCCCTGGTTTGTTTATAGTTTTTAGTTTAAACTCTTATTTTTAATCTGTATTTTCATTATGTTTTTAATGAATCTATTCTGGGTGCTTCTATTTGCTGATGGTATTCTGGAGTTTCCCCACTGAAATAAATTATTTTATTCTATTTTTATTTTATAATTTCTTTGTAAAGTGTTTCTGATCCAGCATTTTGAATGTAGACAGAGTTGTTTGTTCGTTAAACTTCAAGATATTGACATTTTAAATTGTTTAGGAATTTTAAAAAGGCACAAAACTTCAGGGATGAATGAATGTTGAACCTTTTGGTCCATTTTCTCGCAGAAACTGGTCATAAAAACACTTTTAACATGAATAAAGTTGTCTTTTACTAAAACAAATCACATCAGACTGTCAGGTTCTGGTCTTTGATGCACATGTAAGGTTCTGGTTCAGGCTGACCTGGGCTGATGTTATGGCCTGTTGAGGATTGGTCCGCCTGTCTGGAGGAACGAGGAGGAGCTGCTTCTCCTGCAGCCAGCTGCTGGTGGTTCCTCTCAGTCTCTCAAAGCTCCTCAGCTGAGCGTGGAGAGCAGAACCTCTCTCAGCTTCGCTCACAGCTTCTCTAAGGTTCTGCAGAACCTTGTTCCACGCTTCCTCAGCTGATCGGGCTTTCTGTTGGACCGCTCGTTTCTCATCTTCTTCCAGATCCCGGGAACACAAACTCTGCACCCGGCTCCTGAGCTCCTGGATTCTGGAGTCTCCTTCGGTCTTTGAGCTCATGATGGACTGAGAGAGATGAGAAATGTTGGTCAGAACTGAATTAAATTTGACATTTGTTTTATCAGCAATAAGAACTTTGTGATGTTCTGGGCATGAAGTTGGTAAATTAAACAGGAAAATGTAATGTGAAGAAGAAGAATGCACTATATGACACCAAACAGAGTTTTAGTAGCAAAAGGAAAGTTCGAGGTCAGAGCCAAGCATTAAAAATTTTTAGACGAGAATTTGGAAATTATTTTAAATCAGGTTTAAGTTTTTTAGAGATTTAAATGTGTTTCCGGACAATGGTGAAACTGAGAATGTTTTTAATCCTGAATCATTAAGAATCAGGAGTTCTGAGGATGGTTTTCCCTGATACCAAACTGAGATGCAGTAAAACAACCTCATCAGTATTCGGAGGGTTTCTCATGTCTAAAAGTTGACAGATGAAACTTCAATTTGTTTCTCTTTTTTCTTAATATAGTCTTTAAAAGTAAAAGATTAATGAAGGGTAACACCCACATGTTTGAAATTATCTAGCTTTTAAAAAACTTTTGTCTTAAATATAAAGAAAATCCCCATCCAGTGTACGTATATCAAAATAAGTCCAACAACCTGAACCTTTTCCTGTAATTTGAACCTTTGAGGCAATTTTTTCATGAATATACACAATATCATCAGCATACAGTCAAATATACAACAAGGTATCATCAGCATACGGTCAAATATACAACAAGGTATCATCAGCATACAGTCAAATATACAACAAGGTATTATCAGCATACAGTCAAATATACAACAAGATATCAGCATATGATATGAGGTCATCCCAGGGGATGGATCATATATGTAAATGTTAAAGAGCAGAGGTCCTAACTCTAAACCTGTGGCACTCCTGTGGACGTAGATGGTGTGTTATTGACCCATGCACTGGTTTCCAGTGCTCAGATGGAACTTTATCTCATTTTGCATTTAATTATAAATGTGTCATTATGCTTATAAGTTACTACGACCCACTGTGTCAAACCAAAGATTCTCTTTCCCCCTCAGTTTCACTTAAAGAATAAACAACAACAAGGTGTGTCGGCTGAACCCCTAAATCCTTCTTGGGGCAGAAGAAAGTCAGACTCTAACTTGAGTCAGGAGAAGAATGTCCACCTGCTCCTGCAGATCAGCTCACCTGTGCTGCCTGAAGTCTGTCCTCAGCATCAGTCCAGCTGCTCAAACGGATCAGCTGTTGGTGGAGGTCCTGTACCCACAGATCAGTCTCCTGCTGCCGGGACTCAAACTCTGTCATCTAAAAACAGCACAGTTCAATCAGGAGAGGGATGAGATGATCTGCAGGTAAATCCTACAGGTCACCACAGAAACCCACCTCCAACAGCCTCCTCTCTGACTCCTGGAGGATCTCTGCAGTCGCAGCAGCCTCCACCTCATGAACAGTTAGCAGTAGCATCTTCCACTGCTCCTCCATGTTTTTAACCGTCTGCTGAACCTTCAACCTCATGCTCTCATCAGCATCCTGATGGTCACACAGAGTCTGACCCCGCCTCCTCAGGTTGTTGACCAGGACGTCCCCCTCACGTCTGCTGCTCAACACGCTCTGAGAGGACAAGGTTTCACATCAAATACTGAAAAACAGCCAAAGACGTGATTTTATCTGAGGACAAGGAGCGGAACCATCTATGTGCAGATCTGATGAGAAGATTAATAAAAATGTCCGATTTGAACAAACCTGAGCTGTGAGGCGTCTCTCTTCAGGTGGTGCAGGTCCCCTCACAGACTGCAGTCTCTGGTGTCCCTCTCTCATCCAGGTTTCAGTGTTTTTACTCTGAGAATCAAAGTCCTCTGAGAGACTTCGGAGTTCTGCTCGTCGGGCCGCTTGAAGAACCGTTCTCCACAGCTGCTCCGTGCAGGAAACCAGCTGTTCCACGTCCTGCTTCCTGTCCTCCCTCAGGTTCTCACACAGACACTTCGCCTGCACCTTCAGGTGGACAAGCTGAGATTCTCCGTCAGGTGCAGATTTCAGGACACCCTGGACACAAGGACAGGTGGGACACTGATGTCCAACATTGTTCCAAAAAGAATAGGAAACAGATGCTGAGTTCAGGAACCAGAGGTTTATGTTCTCAGGAAGGAGACCCATCGGACCTTGACCCTCTGACCCACCAGACCCACCTGTATCGTGTGAAACCGGTCTTCAAACTGCATCTGAGCACCGAGGTCCAACAGTTTCTGCTTCTGCTCCTTGATCCAAGACTTGAAGATCTGGTTCTGGTTTTTGAAATCATCCAAGTCCCTTTCAGAGGCAGCCTGACTCTCAGCCTGGTTCAGGACCTCCTCGGCAGTCTGGAACACGTTCCACCACTCGTCCTGGGTGTTCCTGACAGCATCCAGAACCTCCTGCCTCCTGCCTTCTCTCAGCTCTTGGTTTTCACTCAGACTCTGACCCTGGTCCTTCAGATCCTGAAGCCTGGACTCTCCTTCAGACCTGGAGCTCAGAACCACCTGGAGACATGAGAGCAGTGGCGGTTTCAGATATGGACGATGTCGGCAGCTGTCCAGGGCGGCAGCTCATCTACGGCGGCACAAGCTCTTCCCCTCCAAAAAATAAAACTCATTTCATGTCAAGCCTAAATATTGGTTTCCTATCGCCCACATGCAGGGTGTGTATCTTCTGCTGACGTCTGACAAACAGGCTGTGAAAGGGTGGTGTGGTGGCGGTGGGGGGGGGGTGTCTCTCATTTCACTTGCTGAGCCAGGGATGCATCTAATGCAAAGTGCACTTCATTCATAATATTGTGAATATAGCCAGAAGTTCTCGGCTTATTTCTGTGAAATCGTGTACGGTGAAGTAGTTAAATTGTTTTGACTCATGTTGGGGGAGTGCCAATTACACAAGATGAACCAGAGCAGATCAAATCCATCAGGCGCCCAGTTGAGGAAAAGATAAAGGTCTGCAGCTGTGTCATGTCTTGAGCCTGTTACATTGTAGCAAGACAGGCTCACTATTAATTAATAACACAAGGCAGTAACTGTTGTTTACATTTAGCTGCTTAGGACAACATATTTGGTTTTCAGTGGAAAATATCATTTTTTAAATTGAAATTCTTCTAAAACCAAACAACTACATGGGAAAGTGACATTAGACTACAGTACATAATGACTAAAGGCAATGATCCAGTGATGTAGCTTGAACTATAAATAGACATTACCTGGAAGACGATTTGTCTCCTATTCTGAATGTTTCACTAATCCAATCCAACTTTATCTATAAAGCACTTAAAAAACATACAGGACCAAAGTGCTGTACAGAAATTAAAAAGTACAAAAGGAATAAAATACAAGAAAAAAATGATTAAAAGACAAACAGTAATGTGATATAAATTGAAAGGAGAATCAAATAAATAATAAAATCAACATCTCACAGTGTTGAAAGTCTTGGGGAAAAAAAGAGGTTGGTTTTAAAAATGTTTTTTTTTTTTTTTTTTAATCTCACTAATTGGACATGTGTGTGCCTGTTAGTTTTGTCTTAGTTGTTAGCCATTCAATACATCAGTATGAGCCGTACAGCTGCTGAACATTATTGATGACTTTGCATCAAGACAACAACAGCCAATATTTAGGTGGCAGTTGTGCAGTTTAATCTGTATTTCTTCTTTGAACAGTAATAGTGTAGATGCACTTATTGAAAGAAGGATAAGCCTTTACATAAGTTATTTAATTTAATTTGTGTCTCTTGAAGTGTAAAAGTGTAAATTGTCTTATTCAGAAAAAGTTCAGATGTTTCTGACAGTTGTGCAGAGAAATTTGTGTTTTGATCAAAGTGCAACTGTTGTACCTGCACATAAAGCCGGTCAGTCGGTCAGTGACCCACCTGGATGACCTGCAGCTTCTCCTCCACCTGCATGTGGTCACCAAGAGAGGCCAGAACCTTGTTCTGCTCTCGGATCCAGGACTCAACACTTTCGTTCTGGGTCTGGAAAGCATCAAACTGTTTGTCCAGTAGAACCTGGGCCTCAGCCGAACTGAGAGCGTCCTCAGCAGCCTGCAGGACCGTCCTCCACTCCATCTCTGTGTCTGTGAGGACCAGCCCAACCTCCTGTTTCCTGCTGTCCTGCAGGTCCTCCTGCTCACGCAGAAGGTCCACCCCAGCCCTCAGGTCCTGGACTTTGGATTCTCCCTCAGGTTTCGACTTCAGGACCCTCTGTTGAAGAGAGAAACAAAGAAGTTCGGCTGAGTTGTTGCAGGCGTCCGGAACCGATCCAGTCTAGCTTCTGAAACTCGAAGTTGAGAAATGTGAAACAACTCTGGGAGGGAGAAGGTCGGTGACTGAAGAACCCAAACTGATCCGAGACCAAACGATTCAACTGATTCAATTCAAACTAAGTTATTTGAACAAATGAAATAACATTAACTTTTATTCTGTCCCAGTTTGTCCACAGTCAAAAGAGTCAGAACATCAAGTGAAAGTTCTGGTGTTTTCTCAGTTTGTGTCTCCAGGAAGTGTTAGATCCAGACCTTCAACTCTCACGTCCAGCAGCTCGTAAAATTAAATCTTTTTATTTAGAATTAAATCACAAATCACTTTTTTGAAGGCATGTCAGACAGATGTGATTTAAATTTAATTTCAAAGAGAAGGGGAAAAAAATAAAGGAGATAAAATGTTAAAATATTCTTCTGTAACTCTTTGATGAGCTCAGATGAAAAGTCATTCACTAACCAGAGCTTTGGCCTTCATCTCCTCCACCTCAGCGCCGGACACAGCAGAGCCGAGTGGTCCTGACAAGCCCCTGATCCAGGTCCTGGTCTCGTCTGCCTGGGATTTCCACCTGATGAATTCTTCCTGTTGGGCACTCCGGGCCCGGCTCTCCAGGTTTCTGATGCGCTGCAGCAGGTTGTCCCCGTCCTTCAGGATGTTCTCTGCTCTCACTCCTTGTCTGCGGATCGAAGCTAAGAGCTCGGAGAGCGCCTCGGCCCGACCACTGACGTGTGCAAGAGAAACAAGAACATCAAGAAGACTCACAAGCTGTTCACCACAGGTCTGCATCAAACCTGAAGAGGTGACCACGTTCAAGATGGTCGACAGCTAATCAAACCTAAAGGTGTCAGTTCACAGAATTGTAACCTGAGAGTCGTCCATTTTGTTTAAATCTTTTGCATGCAAGGAGGCGGGTGATATGCATTCATTCAACAGAATTGTTTTCTGTATAAGTCAATACATTGGAAGTTTAACTCATATCATTGGATGAAAACTGGGTCCAACAGAACCAGGACCAAAACAGATTTTTATCAATATTTAAAGAAATATTATTTTGTCCCAAATCTGAATGAAGGCCACCGTTATTGATATTGAAGTTATTTTGCTAATAGTTGTAACATTTCACTCTAAGCTCACAGCCAAGATCCAAAAACTCTGAATCAGACAAACGAGTCCAATCGGTTGAACCTTAGATCCAGGAGGAACAATGCAGTTTCCGTCCTGGCTGTGGAACCAGCTCTTTACCCTCACTGGTGTCCTCAAGGGGTCATGGGAGTTTGTCCATCCTGTCTACATGTTTTGTGGATTTGGAGAAGGTGTTTGACCATGTTCCTCGAGATACACTATGGTGGGGAGGGGGTGGGGTGAGTATGGGATTGGGGGCTTGTTGCTATGGGTTGCTCAGTCCTTATACAAGTGGATGCAAAAGTTTGGTTTGCATTGCTGGTAGTAAGTCAGACCTCTTCAGGGTTGGAGTTGGACTCTGCCAGGGCTGCTTGTTGTCACAGATTCTGTTCATAACTTTTATGGACAGAATTTCTTGGTGCAACCAGGGTCGGAGGGAGTCCGGTTCGGTGGCCTCAGGATTCCATCTCTACTCTTTGTGGAGTGTGAAGCGGCTGGGATGAGAATCAGCACCTCCAAATCTGAGGCCATGGTCGTCAGTCAGAAAAGGGTGGATTGCTCTCTTCGGGTCAACGTCGAGGTTCTGCCCCAAGTGAAGGAGTTCAAGTATCTCGGGGTCTTGTTCATGAGTGAGTGAAGAATGGAGCATGAGATTGACAGATGGATTGGTGCAGTGTTTGCCGCATTGCAGACTATTTGCCTGTCAATTGTGGTGAAGAGGGAAAACTGAGCTGTAAGGCAAAGCTCTCGTTTACTGGACTGTCTGTATTCCTACCCTCACCTATGGCCATGAACTCTGGGTAGTGGGGGCCGAGATGGGGTAAAGGTACGGCAGCGGACTTGGGATCAGAAAGTCACGATTCGACTCCCAGCCATTCTCACATGTCATGGTGTCTCTGAGCAAAACACCTAATCCCTAACTGCTCCCTGGGTGCTTACATAGCTGCCCACTGCTCCACCTGGGTGTGTCTCAAGTGTGATGGGTTAAATGCAAAGAACTAACTTCACCATTGTATGGACCATACATTGATAATCTCAGACTTCCTTTCCCTAGTGACTGAAAGAATGAGATTGTGCATACTGGCAGTTGAAATTAGTTTCCTCCGCAGGGTATCTGGACTCTCTTTTAGACATAGGGTGAGAAGTTCAGAACAGCTGCTCCTCCACACTGAGAGGAGCCAGTTGAGATGCGTTAGGCATGGCCGACTGGGAGGAGACCCCAGGGAAAACCCAGGACACACTGGAGAGTCTATGTCTCTCGGTTGGCCTGGGAACACCTTGCAGTCCTCCAGAAGAGCTGGAAGAGGTGGCTATGGAGAGAGATGTCTGGGCCTCCCTGATGAAACTGCTGTCCCAGCAACCCGACTCCAGAACACATGGAAGATAATGGAAGGATGGAACACCTCCTCACTGTAGATGTGAGCATTACTTGTACTCAAAAACTACATATAAGCAGTACTTGTACTCAGAAAGTACACATGAGCAGAACTGTTTGTAGTTTTGTGTGAATTGCTGGAGGTCACCTCTTATCCTGAAGCTCTTTCAGAAGAACGTTCAGATCTCCTGGGACCACAGACTGCTTTTCGTGGTTCTGAAGCCACTCATCCAGGTTCTCATGCTGCCTCTGCAGACTGGACCAGAAACAAAACATCAGCACACCCAAACTTTCTCTGTGGTGAATCAGTGTGTGACCCAACAACCTGTTCTGGTACCTGTTCAGGTCACCAAGGAGGGACTCCATCTGTTCCAGACGGTTCTGGCAGTGGGTCCTAAAGGTCCCGACCTCCTCCTGCTGCTCCTCTAGCCAGGTGCTGAGTTCAGAGCGCTGCTGCGGAGGAACTTGCTGGCTGGACCTCTGCAACTGATCCTGGATCAGACCCAGACGTCTCTCAGTGCCCTCGGATTTCAGGAAGCTCTGATGGGCATGAAACAAACCATGAGGACACATCAACATGGGTCCACAGCAGGTCCATCCAGTCAGCTGATTTGTGGTCTTACTTGTAGTCTTTGCACTGAGGTTTCCACATCCGTTCTGCTCTCAGGGTTCTCAAAACACTCGTTGACTGACATCTGGAGATCCTGGAACCATTCCTCGAAGGATTCCCTTTCATCTGGAGAAATAAAAGATTTAAGAAGAAATCAAGTCTAATCTGTCATGTGATGTCCTGTAACAACATGGTCTTTGTTTAAAGCTGTAGCGCAGATACAGTGGGTGAGATGCATTCCTGCAACGACTGTTGTTGGTTCTGACCTGGTTCTACAGGAACCAGAATTTTATTGACTCCATGTCCTTAGAAACTCACCTTTGAGGAGTCTGATCAGGCCTTTGTCCCGTTCATCTCTCTTCAGCTGGATCAGGTCTTTGGTGTGAGCAATGGTGTCCTCCATCCTGCTGCAGTCAGCAGAAAGCTCCTCCAGAACCTTTGGACTGGCCACTCTGGAGACTAGACCCACTTCCTTCAGCACAGCATGGGCCTGCTCCTCCTGGAGCTGAAGCTCCTCAAACATGTCCTGGTGTGGGACATGTCACCATGTCAACAAACTGATGCTCAGGTTATTTCATGTGATGACCATACAGTACTCCACCCAGTTCTGTACCTGGATTTGAACTTCTGCCTTTGGTTCTGAAGCATCGATCTGGCTCAGACAACCCTGGATGTTCTCCACAGCCGTCTGACACTCTTGAATCTTCTCACACAGATGTTTCCTTACTGCTATCAGCTCTTCAAATACATCTGTGCAGTCAGCGAAGAGCTCCTTCACCTGCTCCATCCTCTTCTTCAGTTGGGTCTCCATCACCTTGAAGGTTCAGAGGACGACACGTTCAGAGGACGACACGTTCAGAGGACGACACGTTCAGAGGACGACACGTTCAGAGGTATAGAGAGGAACGGGGTACAAAAGAGATCTACCAGCTCACCTGCAACTCCAGAGGAGCCTCTTGGCTCTGCAGCATCTCCTGGATCTCAACAGACTTCCTGTGGAAATGTTCAATGTTTTCCTGGTTGGTGTGGATCTCCTCCTACAAACCAGAGACACTTTCAGATGGTTCCTCTGGTTCCTCCTGAAGGAAACAGGTGGATTAGGTCTTACCCTCATGGCAAGAACGTGTTGTTCATTGTGGAAGGGATGACCTTCTGCAAACAGGGCCAGCTTGGCTTCTGCCCAGTTCTCCACTTCTTCACCCAGAACCAGCTGCTTCTCCCACAGCTCCACCCCCACACGCAAGTTATCCAGGTGGGCATCGGTCTTTTCTGTCACCTGCAGAAATGATACGAAGAGTTTAACTCAGATGCTCAGCATCTGATTTAAAGGTGGACCGTGAGCCAGTGGTGTCACAAGGAAACAAAATGTTTCTGGTTTGATGTTTACAAGTTGCAAAAACAAAAAACAACTGTGGATTGGACCAAGGCTGAGTTTTCGAAAACAGCATTACTTTGGATTTATGAGCCTTTAAAAATCTTTTGGATCACCCAGATTGGACTGAACCACATGAAAAGTTGCATGTAGCTTTTCAAAAGCTTTTTGTGTTGAGTGTGCAGTGAAATATTAGATGGTGTCATCAGCATAAAAATGAGAATGAGCATGTGGCACATTTTTATCTAAACTGTACACTGTACAGATTGTAAAAAAAGTGGGCCCAGGACAGAGCCTTGTGGAACTCCATAGACAACAGAAGGAAGAAAGACTTTCCACCTGCAGATACTGACCTGTTGGAGAAGTAGTTCAAGTGTGTGTGTGTGTGTGTGCGTGCGTGCGTGTGTGCGTGCGTGCGTACATCCAACCAGCTGTCCATGAGTGTGTGTGCCTCAGCTTCAAACGGCGTCTCACTGCAGTCGGGGAACTTCTTCAGTTCGGAGTGGAGCTGTCTGCAGACGCCCCTCATCTCCTCCATCTGCTCACTGAAACTCCCCAGCTCCTTCTTCGTGTCACACACCTGGAGAACAACGGTTCTGTTAAGTGAGAACACATCTGGGGAACCACGGTTCTGTTGGTGAGAACCCACAGGTCCTGTCTAAAGGCGTCACCTTCATCAAGGTTTTCTGGAGGTTGTCTTTCCCCACATATGAAGCCTGATCTGTGATGGTCTGCTCAGCTTTCTGAATGACGCTGCTCAGGTGACCGCGGCAGGTCTGGAACTTCTTCAGGAGGTCCAGAATAAGTCGGCACTGCTTCCTCCTGCAGAGACCCACACAGAGAGGATGGGCTTGACACCAACGTGCAGCTCCGAGTCCAACATCATGATGTAAAAATGTTTTATCAACTTTATTCAGATAAGTCCACCTCAGCATGTTGCTGAGAATCATCTGCTTATTACAGGTGTTCCTGAGATGTTCTCAGTTCAGCTGTTTCTAAAGACTTTAGTCCAGAATTCAGATTTTGATCATCAGAACCAGGTGCTCGTGTTGACCCTACCTGTCACAGAACACCCTCTGACACTCGCCCCACTGGCTCTCCAGGTCTTCAAGGAGGGTCTCTCCACCTCCTTGTGCTTCTTGCAGTTCTCTGAGATTCTGGAGCTCAGACTGTTGGGCCTGCAGCTGGACCTCCAGATCAGACAGAGACCGAAGCCTGAAAGAACACACACTGATCAGGACTGGATCTGATAAGTTCAGGGTTTAAGGGTTGCAGCAGAGTGGCACCTACAGGTGCTGCACGGCAGGGATGGTGGGCTCTCTCAGGTTCTGCTTCTCAATCATGTCTTGAAGCTTGATCAGCTCCCCAATCAGGGTCCTCTTCCTCAGACCCAAAGACCTGGTCTGAGTCTCCTTCTGAAGGCCTCTCTGCTGGGCAGCCAGTCCTCCATCAGCGTCCTCCAGCCTCCTCAGCAGGACCGTCACCATGTCCAGGCAGGAGGCCGGGGCTCCGTCCCTGGTGATGGTGAGTCGGGCTCCCTGAAGGAGCAGGTCCAGTTGAGGCGCCTTGTCCTTCAGGCTGTCGATGCTCTGCCTGATCAGAGCCAGCTTGGCCCGGCGGTCCTGCAGGACCACGGAGTCGCTGCAGGGGGTCGCTTGGACTCCGGATACATCCTCCTCCACAGTTCGCAGGGACATGAGGAAACGGTCAAGGGCGCGAGCGGCTGCTTCGCTCTTCCGGACCTGCTGGCGGAGCTGGTCCAGGCTGGTTCTGTGAGTCTCGACCTCACGGGTCAGAGGGAAGAACTCTCTGGGGTCAAGGATGCTGGACTCACGGTCCAGTCGGGACAGCTGATCCAGCTCACTTTGAATGTTGTCGTCCAGTTCCTTTAGTGAAAAGAGAAAAAAGTTGGAGGCTCAAAACAAAACTACCGTCAGGATGAGAAAACCTGTCCTCTGGATCTGAACAAAAACCCACGGTTCTGATCCGTGGATCCTCGGAGAGCTGAGGGCTATCACTGAACCCAGAATTAAACACCTTCTGATCCGAGGAATCAGAACCACTGGAGTTCTGGCACGTTCAAACCTAAAAAAAAATTTAATTCTTCTCATTTTTATGCAAAGTTCTCTTTACGTCTAAAAACCTGAAAACACACCTGCATCAAAGTGAAGGCCCGTGGGCCAGAAACGGTCCTTATTGCAGTTTTTGCGGTCCGTGGGGAAAAAAAAAAATGTTTGAAATGCATCAGAACCAACGCTCCGCTCTGAAACGGACCAGGACCAAGTCTCAATATGTTTGAAGAACTCGGTCCAGACTTCAGTCGACAAAAAGTAAAAACACTGCATTCTTTTTTTTTTCTTTTTTATCAAGAGCACTTCCAAATGAGATGGACCAAATTTCTACAGCCAAGAAAAAGTCTGGTAATAAAGTTTATCAATAAAATTCTTATCTGGAACTGATCAAAGCAAAATCGTTCTACTCTGAGCATTTTACTTATTTATTTTTTATTCCATCCATTATCTTTACGCGCTTCTTTATTTTCGGGTTGTGGGGGTCACTGGTGTCTTACGTCCAGCAGTCACTGTGTGGGGGACACCCTGGACAGGTCTCCAGTCCAACACAGGGACACACAGAGACAAACCATCTTTCACTCTCTCACCTGAGACAATTCAGTCAGTCTGACATGCACGTTTTTGTTCTGTGGGAGGAAACCAGAGAAAAACCCACGCTGCATGGAAAGAACATGCAAACTCCACGCAGGGCTGGAATTTGAACCGGCGACCTACTCACCGAGATGCAACAGCTCTACCAACTGAGCCTCCGTGCTGCCCGTCTATTTATTTAGTTATATTTTATCTTTATTTTAAAATAAAACGTTTGAATGTTTAGATTTTTTCTGACATTTCTTTCGATGCTTTAATTTTTATAAATGTTTAGTATAAAATAATAAATTTAAAACTGCTGATGGAGTGCACAGATTATAAAATCTTAATTTTTTATTAATAATGGTCTTTTTTTTAATTAATAATTGGACATATGACGTCACCTGTAAATTAACTGCAGACAGAGTGACAGACTGGACTAAAATAAAGATTTTATTTTGGTCTCCAAGTGAAAATAGAAACATCTCTCCATAAAAGTCCTGCTCACGTAACGTCCAGATGTCTACAAACACCTGACTGACCTTGATGTCCTTCAGGATGTTGCTGTTGGACAGGCTGAAGCCGCTGATGTCTTTGGGCTGTCTCAGGTAGCGGTCCAGGCGGTCGGTGAAGTCCACCATGTGGTTCTCCGTGGAGTCGATCTGCCTGAGAGCAGAACCCAGAGAGCTGCCTCTCCTCTGGAGGTTCTGCTGCTGGCTGCGCCACGTCTCCTGCAGCTCCGCCCTGTCCTGCTCCACAGAGGTGTCCCCGCTCAGCTGGGAACACTGGGACTCGTACTCGGACCACAGCGACTCCGTCTCCTGCCGCAGGAACTGGAAGGGAAACCAGAATGTGGACTCGTCGTCTTCTCTGTGACATCTAAGAACGAAGACAAAAACCTGTACCTGGATCTCCTGGAGCCGGGTGTGCAGACCTTTCAGGGAAACCGAGTCCGAGGGAATCTCCTTGAAGCTCTGCTCGTTTTTGGCCAGATGGACCTGCAGAGTCCGTTTACAGGTCTCGTACCTGGAACCACCCCCCAGTGAAACGATGAAGACTCAACAATCATCTGACACCGTGCTGCTCAGTACATGATCACCCGTTTTACCGTTCAAAGGCCTCCTTCTTGTTGACTTCTTCTGTGGATGGCTGCTTCTCCACCTGAGCAGGTGTCACCTGAGAAACCAGGAGAACTGATCAGTTCTTCAGCACTAACAGAACCTCAGACACAGTCAGATGTCTTTGATCTGTTTGAACATAATCGATGTCTTTGATCTGTTTGAACATAATCGATGTCTTTGATCTGTTTGAACATAATCTATGTGTTTGATCTGTTTGAACATAATCGATGTCTTTGATCTGTTTGAACATAATCAATGTCTTTGATCACCAAAACACTGGATTTATGAAGATACAAGTTTTAAATTAAATACTTCAGTTAGAGAAACTGAAGGAGGACAAATGTTTTCACCCCCCTGAAGATCTTTGTGTTATCACGTTCTACAACAAGTCCAGCATCAGGTCTCTTCAGGTCTTTCTCTGTGGTCCTGGTCCATCAAGTCTCTTCAGGTCCATCTCTGTAATCATGATTATCAATTCTGTTCAGGTCCATTTCTATTGTTCTGGTTCAAGTCTCTTCAGGTCCTTCTCCATGATCCTGGTCCACAAAGTCTCTTCAGGTCCTTCTCCATGATCCTGGTCCACAAAGTCTCTTCAGGTCCTTCTCCATGATCCTGGTCCACCAGGTCTCTTCAGGTCCGTCTCCGTGGTCTTGGCCCACCAAGTCTCTTCAGGTCTGTCTCCACGGTCCTGGTCCACCAAGTTTCTTCAGATCCGTCTCCAGGATCCTGGTCCACCAAGTCTCTTCAGGTGTATCTCCATGGTCCAGGTCCACCAGATCTCTTCAGGTCCATCTCTGTGGTCCTAGTCCACAAAGTCTCTTCAAGTCTATCTCCATGGTCCTTGTCCACCAAGTCTCTTCAGGTCCGTCTCTGTGGTCCTGGTCCACCAAGTCTCTTCAGGTCTGTCTTCATAGTCCTGGTCCACCAAGTCTCTTCAGGTCCGTCTCTGTGGTCCTGGTCCACCATGTCTCTTCAGGATCGTCTCTGTGACCCTGGACCACAGAAACCACACCCGGTCCCAGTCATTCTGTGTCTCTTTCCTGTCCTCTCTAACTCCTGCTAGTCGAGGGAGATGGCTGCCCATCCTGAGCCTGGTTCTGGTTCTGCTGGAGGTTTTTACCAGTTAAAGGGAGTTGTTTCTTCCCACTGTCGCCGGTGTTTTGCTCAGGATGGGAGGTTGTGACGAGGCGGTGACCGAACACAATCTGCTGGTTTCCTTCAATAACTTTAACAGACGTGTGACATGTTTGTTCCCTGAGATGGTGTTGGTTGTGAACTGGCTCCAGGTGGTCTGGTGGGTCCATGCAGAGACCACCTGACTCTCAGACTAAACCCTTTATGTGGCTTCTGAAGGTAATGGTTCAAAGGGGGTGAATGCATGTGCACACAACACCTGGCGATTAAAACAAACGTATTTATTCAGATTCTCTTCATTAATCAGAAATGTTGTTTTTAATCCAATAAAAATCACAGACTGTAAGAAAACAGAAAACCAAGGGGGTGAATACTTTTTGACCCGATGGGTCAGTCCTACCTCCACCTGGACCTGAGGTTTCTCACTCGGTTTCTTAGGTCCTTTCTGTGTGTTCAGATCTTCCCCAAGAGTCAAAAAAATCCTGTAAAATAAAAAGTCTCTGTGATCTTCACACAACAGAAATAAGTGAAGGTCACCTTCATAAATTAACAGAAACCTCTTTAGTCACACTTGTTATTCAAAGACAAAATAAACGGTGGCAGGCGGTGCGGTGAGTCAATCCCCCACTGAAAATCTGACTCAGATCAATGGTTCCGGGCCTCAGAACAGAACCTCACCTGGACTCGGGCTGAGGAGCATCCTTGTCTCCACTGAACTGACGCTGGATGGCAGCCAGCCTGGTCTCACACTCCTCCAGCTGGGTCTGGGCCAGGCGGTGCGCGTCCTCAGGGCTCAGAGTCTCACACAGATCCTTCAGGGCCCGGAGGTGCTGCTCGGCCTCGGCAAAGTCTGCCGAGAAGCAGGCCTGGTCCACGGCACCGGAGGGAAACGGGTCGTAAAACAAAGAGTCACTTCGTCTGAAGATGAAGAACACTGGACATCCTCACAAAGACTCGTTTATTAAACAAAGAGTTTAAATGAAGAAAGTCCTCCCTCTTCCAGTTCTATGGTTTTCATAAACTTGATCTTTAACAAGGCGGCACGGTGGCTCAGTTGGTAGAGCTGTTGCCTCTCAGCGAGAAGGTCACTGGTTCAAATCCCGGCTGGGGGCCCTTTCTGGGTGGAGTTTGCATGTTCTCTCTGCTGCGTGGGTTTTCTCCGGGTACTCCAGTTTCCTCCCACAGACCAAAAACATGCACGTTAGACTGATTTAACTCTAAATTGTCTCTAGAGAGTGAATGTTTGTCTCGTTTGTCTCTATGTGTCCACATGATGGACTGGAGACCTGTCCAGGGTGTCCCCCGCCTCTTGCACAGTGACTGCTGGACATAGGTACCAATGACCCCTGTGTTAGATGGCTGGATGGGTGGATGGATGGATGGATGGATGGATGGATGAATAGATGGATGGACAGTTCGCTGGATGGATGATCGAACAAGTTCTAAAATCATTCAAATTTAACCTCAGCTTGTGCCTCTGACCCAACAGAACCTCCTTCAGCAGCAGAACCCTCTGTGGTTCTCTGCAGGACTTCATCAGTCTCTCTCCTGGTTCTGGAGGAGCTCTGACCCGCTCTTCTTTCCATTGTTGCTTCAGTTCTTTGAGGTTTCTGCTCAGCTCTCTGAAGGTCCCACCATCAGGTTCAGGTTCTGGACTCTGACTGGGCCGTAGCATCTGGTCTTTCTGTTGTAGATCAGCTGCTGTGTTTGGGATCACGGTCCTGTTGGACCCAGTTTGGACCAATCTTCAGCTGATCGACATGGACCCAGGATGGACTTGTGTTTGACCCCACCACCGTGCTGACAGCTGCTCACTGGTCTGTCCTGAGACATTAAACCCAGAACTGAAGGAAGGTGGACTTTCTTACTTTTATTGAACCTTTTGCATCTGAAACATTCAGATGAAGATATTTCCAGTCCAATCAGAAACACAGCTCAAGAGACCCAACAGAAATATAGGACAGCGCGAGCCCAACCCAGCAACCATTTAGCACAAAGATGAAAAAAATATATACTGTATTTCTAAACATTGTCTACACCCGTGGTTCCCAACCCTGAGGAACACCAGCCTTTGTTTCTGTTGTTTCCTGCTCGAACACACCTGATTCAGTGATTTAATTACTTCCTCGAGTTCTGCAGAAGCCTGTTAATCGCTCACTCCTTCAAAATCAGGTGTGCCAAAGCAGGGAAACAAGTAAAACATGCAGGATGGTGTTCCTCAAGGACTACGGTTGGGAACCACTGGCTTTGTTTTTAACCACCAAACTGATATTTTATCGCTTCTATTCTTGACGTCACCTGAGCAGGTGTTAGTCCTGTTTGAACACGATTCAATACAGACTTTGAACACACAGCCTTCTGAGAAAAACACCAGAATAAGTCCCTACTGAAGTCTCCTGAGACAAGTTCAGAGAAGAACAGTTCTCAAAGCAAAGCAGGTGAGCTAAGCTGCGTCCCCGTCCTCTGAAGCACACCTGCAGAGATCAGCTGCAGTGAAGTCACTACCTGTTCCTGTTTGTTTAAGCCGGACGCTAAGTGCATCTCACACCGCAGGACAGCTGAGTTAAAAGCTTTCCTTCTTACTTCAAATCGTAAGTGGAGCAAAAAGCCTGAGACGTCAGCTCTCACAGCCTGGGAGGTGAAATAAAACCAGATTAAATCAACAGCAACCTGCAGCAACCTTCAGTACTGTGCAGTCCATGAGTCACCTGGTCGTGATTGAAAACTCGTGACATTGTTAGTATTTTTTTTAGCTTCTCCTGTTTGTTGCTAATTTTAGCTTTAGCTTTTAGCCATGGTTTCTCTAATTTCAGCATCTGGCTACAGAAAACTCAGCAGTTTACACAGTGTCCTACCTCCCACTGCGTCCTGACCGACTGGGCGAAGGAGTCCATGTCTCTGAGCTGTGAGGGGGTACAGAAGGCCTCCATGCCCTTGGCTGCTCTGAGGAACTCCTCCAGGAGCTCCGAGTCCAGCGTCCTGAGAGCCTCCTGAGAACAGAAACAAACACTTACAGGATGACTTCATGAAATTGGTTTAATACAAAATCTGAAGATATTTAGAGAGATGATTATAGGGGCCTAAATCAACAAAAATCATCTCGGGTAAACAGCACATCCTAAATAATTATTCACAAAAACAACAATTTATTGGTCACAGTAACTCGTTAAATCACATGGAGATGTTACATTTACCTGTTTAACTGCTGCCTGCTCAGCTGACAAACACTTGTCTTCAAAGACAGAGATGGCTTCGAGGATGTGTGCCTGTAAGCAGTGCTTGGCCTCCTCAAAGCCATTCATGGCCAGAGCTCGAGCCTTGATGTAGGCCTCTGTGTAGGCCTGAGGAGGGGCCTGGGCCAGAGCAGGGGGTCTGATGAGGTCCTCTGTGGACTCAACTCGGATCTGAGGCAGAACGGGGACCTGGAAGACAGGACTGGTCTGTTTTTGTTGAGGCTTGGTTTGGAGGGGAGATGGGGTCTGAGAGTTGGATGGTGGGAGTGGTTGAGTCTGAAGTCTGGTCTGTAGTGGGGATTGACTTTTGGACTGTGGAGGAGTTTGGGGCTGTGCCTCAGGTTTGGGTTGAGACACTGATTGGACCTTAGGCTGAGGTAATGCATCATATTTGGGTTGAATTGGTGACTGAACCACTGGTTTTGTTGGAATTTTGCTCTGAACCTTGGACTGTGGAGGTGTTTGGGGTTTGGGTAAGGATGATAACTGATCCTGTGCTTGAAATTGTGCCTCAGTTTTGGATTGAATAACTGACTGGACTTTAGATGGAGATGTTAAGTCAACGTTAGGTTGAATTAGTGACTGAGCCACAGGTTCTGTTGGGGTCTCAATCTGCAACTTGAACTCCTGTCTTGGTTCAACTTGAGATTTTGTTGGTGTCAAAACCAGAGACTCATTTTGTACCTGGGTTGGTGTCAGAACTAGGGGCTTGGTTGTTACCATAGATTGTGTAACCTCGGGTTCTGATTGAACTGAAGGCTGTGACACGGTCTGTTTTTGAATCCTGAGTTTAGATGAAGATTCAACCATAGTCGTTGCAGTTGATGGAACAGGTTTGGGAAGCACGGGTTGAGGCTTGGGTTCTGATTTGGCTTTGGACGGGACTGTTGATGGTACCTTTGGTTGGGTTGGTATTTGAAACCCTGCTTGGTCCAGAGGTTTGGACATTGGAGATGATGCACCTTTTTCCTCAGTCATCGGGTGCAGTTGTTGGAAGGGTTTGGGCTCTGAAGAGGGCTTGGTATGAGGCTTAGCTCGGAGCCCTGGTTGTGTCTGGACATGTGTTTGGGAGTGGGTCTGCAGAGTTTGTAGTGGGCCCTGTATAGGTAGCTGAAACTGGGCCTGGTGTGGTGGATGTGATTGAGGAACCATGTAAGTTTGGATTGGAGCCTGGTGCTGACCCATTAAATGCTGCTCAGTCTGAGGATGGTGGTAAGGCTGGGACTGAAGTGGTGGCATTGGCTGAACCCAAGACTGCTGCTGGACATGGCCTTGTTCTGTTTGGATGGTTTGTATTGGTTGATGGGGTCTGAGTTGAACAGGTCCCTGGGGGGTGATTTGTGGTTGGATTTGAGACCATGACTGAGTGTGTGCTTGGAGATGGATTTGAGGCTGGGTATAAGATAGACCCATGTGAGCAAACCTTTGAGGGGAGACTTGAGACCCTTGCTGCTGGGGCCACTGTGGTACAGCCTGAGCTCCTGGGTAGGACTGGGACATGGGAGCCTGGGGGTACAGCTGTGTAACAGGATTTCTTTGATGGAATATGGCCTGACTTTGTGACTCCTGTTTATTTGTCCATTGCTGAGACGAAAATTGTGAGTAATCCGGGTGATAAATCTGTGGCTGAGTTGCAGTCCCAGGAGCAGCCTGGGGCTGCTGAGAAGACATCGGAGATGAGGCTCGGACTGGAGCCCAGGCCTGCAGCTGGCCCTGGGAGTGAAAACCATGCTGTAGGATTGGAGGATGAGAATGAGTCACAGAGTCAGGAACAGGATGGCCTTGATGATGGACTACAGGTTGAGCATTGGTTTGATGGTGAGTTGGTAGTTGGGGGTCACTTGGCCTGGCCACCGGCTGAGCACGAGTTTGAAACTGGGGAAAGGACAACTTGTTGGTTTGAATGTTTGTCTTTTGCTGAGGATGAACCTGAACTTGGGTCAATGATTGGACATGAGTTTGAGGAGGAACCTGGGCTCCTGACTTTGCATGGATCTGAGGCAGGTTCATGGGCATTGTATGGATTTCAGGATGAGTTTTCACATCAGGACAAGATTCAAAAGGATCTCTGGGCTGTGGATGAGTTGAAGTGAAGGGTTTTGCCTGACCAATAGTTTCAGGCTGCTTATGTGTGGGTGGTTTAGGAGAAGGGGGCCTCACAGGAGCCCAAGACTGTGGATGAGTCCGAAGTTGAATGTGGGAAGGCACAGGAGGCTGAAGGTGGCCTGGAACCAGTGCTGGCACAGGAGAAGGGCCAATAGGAGTCCATGTATGAACTTGAGCATCTGTTGGACCATGGGCTGGACCCTGTGGCTGCAGAAGAAGCTGAGATTCTGCAGAAACTGAGGTCTGGGACATGGACTGAGTTTTTACAGAGCCGTGAGGCTTTGGAGGAGTTTGTCTCTGTGACTGACTTTCATTCAATCCAGTTTGTGAGAAGCTCGTTGTCGTCTGTGGGCTCACTGGGGAAGAGTGAGACACACCTGTGAGGGACACCTGGACCACAGGCAGCACGTTGGACTGGGACTGATCCTGGATCTTTGTTTGGTTCTTGGACTGAGTCTCAGTTACTGTCCAGGCTTTAGTCTTGGAGTCTAAACCTGGTTTGGCCTGTTTCACAACTTGTTGCTTTTTGGAGTCCTGAAGTTGCCTCTGTTGCTGCTGTTGCTCGTTTTGTTGCTGAGCTTCATTCTGTTGCCTTCCTTGCCGTTGCTGTGGCTCTTCAGCGAGTCCTGCCTGTGGTTCCGGTTGTTCCTCACTGATTGAAGAATGATGCGAGACCACCTGAGGAGCGGACGCCGCTTTTACCTGCGACCTGATGTGTTTAGTCTGAGCAGGATCTTGTTCTGGATGTGGACCTGGTCTTTTCTTGTCCCCTGAAGCAGCTTTCTGCAGCCAGGGTCGGTTCTTCATTGCCTGAGCCTTTCTGCTCTGCAGTTCGTGTGAGCTCAGAGAGGTTTTCTTTGACGGTGGTTTCTGATGTGGAGTCTTCCCTGCAAGCTGCTCTGCCTGACACTGATAAACTTCTCTCTGATGGTGGTCCTGTTCTTCATGCATGAACTCTTGTTTCTCTCCTACTGATTGCTCATGCAGGACATGTTGCTGTTCTGTTTCAGTTGCTGGTTGTCTGGATGGATCTTGTTGCAGGAACTCTTGTGGTTTCTGATCTTGATGTTGAGTCTCATGTGGTTTATGTGCAGCTGTCTCTTGAGAAATCGGAGTCTGTCCCTCTGGTGAAGACCTTTGTCCTGTCACAGCCTGAGCGTAGGTATACAGCATCGGTGGAGACGTCATTTTTTCTTCTCTGTGTTCTTGCACTACTATCTTTGGCCCAAAGTTTCTGTCACTGTGATGTGGACCCTGGCAGATCTCAGACCCTGGAGTTGGCAGTCTGGTGTCTGAGTGTCTCTGATCTTCAGGTTCTGTTTCATGTAGAAGAAAGACCTTTGAAGGAGGACCGGCCTCTGAAGGACTTCTGCTCCTGTCCCTTCGAGCTCCCAGGCTGCTGAGCATACCGATGGCTTCCTGAAATACAAAACACCCTTTATATACAGTATACTGTGTGTGTCAGAGAGACAGAGACACAGAGACAGAGACACAGAGACAAGCAGACCTGAGACTGGGCCACCGCAGCTTGCACTCGGTGCTGCATGGCCGAGGCGTGGAGATACTGGATGGGCGAGTCTTTCTGGCTCGTCATGACTGTGACCTGCAGGTCCTGCTCCTCTGTGACCACCTGACCCTCCAGCTGCAGACCACGGGAAATGATCACCTGCAGACAAAGAGTCAACTCACTAAACTTTGTTTTCATAAAAATATGTTGAAACCTAAAGCTTGAATTCAAAACAAAGAACTGGACTTTTGTTCTGTAGCCGAAGAAGTTGCCCTTCAAATCCAGAGCGCTTCATCATGTCTGAACTGCAGAGGTCCAAGTTGTAAACTGCACAAGAGGTTCTGTTAATGCAGCTGAACTCACATGCAGATCAACCTCACTGCCCTCACTGCCGAGGGTTGTGAGGATCTGTTAGCTCGGCTCAAATTAGAGAAGTTTTGGACACCTGCAGACACAAATACGCGTAAGAGCCAGGACACAAACATAAGACTCAATGACCCTCAGCAGGGAGGGGAGGGAGATTAATTTGCATGTGAGTTTATAACTGGAACATCTCAAGAAGTTTGAGGATGAAAAGGCTAAAACTTCTACAGGACAGAAGTGCAGTTGTTTTATCTTTGCAGCTTGTCGGACTGAAAACCACCAACAACAAACATTCAGGTACTGGAAGGACCCGGGGCTCTCTGGACGCCTCACCCGGGCTCGGGGGTCTTGGCCTTGGTGTTGGCGTCGTGGCTCTGCGGCCCTCAGCAGCTCGTACAGCTCTCTGGCCTCCATCTCCCAGAGCAGCAGCTCAGCCAGCCTGGTGTCCAGCCCGGAGACGCCGTGCTGCATCTCCGCACAAACCTGCTCCGCCTCGAACAAGGTCTGCATCACCTGGGGACAGGGGGGGGGGTGGAGACTGACTCCTAAACGGTGACAATCACACACTGAGTGGCACTAATAATGGAGACAGAAGGCGTGACCATGAT
>JARVLU010000624.1:23175682-23189152 GCA_031762415.1 Simpsonichthys santanae | reverse complement strand
CTAACTACAGTGACTACAACTAAAACTAACTACAGTGACTACAACTAAAACTAACTACAACAAAAACTAACTACAGTGACTACAACTAAAACTAACTACAGTGACTATAACCACAACTAACTACAGTGACTACAACAAAAACTAACTACAGTAACTATAACCACAACTAACTACAGTGACTACAACTAAAACTAACTACAGTGACTACAACTAAAACTAACTACAGTGACTATAACCACAACTAACTACAGTGACTATAACTAAAACTAACTACATTGACTACTAACAAAACTAACTACAGTGACTACAACTAAAACTAACTACAGTGACTACAACTAAAACTAACTACAGTGACTACAACTAAAACTAACTACAACAAAAACTAACTACAGTAACTATAACCACAACTAACTACAGTGACTATAACTAAAACTAACTACAGTAATTACAACCACAACTAACTACAGTGACTACAACTAAAACTAACTACAGTGACTACAACTAAAACTAACTACATTGACTACTAACAAAACTAACTACAGTGACTACAGCCTAAAGAGTATCAAAGATCAGAGCTCAGTCCATCCGTCCTCTGATTTCTGCTGATCTCCACCCAAACCAGCCCCTGGACAGATGTTTGTGGGACTGACGTGGTACTGCAGGATGATGGTCCAGATGAGGCCCAGGATGATTGATGGTTTCCCATCCATGATGTCAGGAATGTTGATGTTGACCAGTTTGATCTGAAAAACAGAAACATTCTCACAACGGCCTTAAAGTCTCTGGGGTTTCCTTTAATCATCTAAATGTTACTAATTCATTCACTTATCTAAAGACATACATGAGTAAAACTATTGAAACACTAGGTTCAAAACATTTAGATTAAAACTAAACTCCATTATAGTAAAAAGTGGATCAGGTTCAGGTTCTGGTTCTGTTTTTTGGGGGAGTTTAAAGGAGTTGTCTTTATTTACCGATTTGGTTTGGAGGAAGGAGAGCGCCTTCTGGATGTTGCTCCTGTGCTGAAACGTCCCCCTGCCTCGGTCACGGCTCTGAAAAACACACATCTGTCAGTGAGTTTGGGTCGGCACAGCTGCCGGTGCCGCTCAGGTTCTGCAGGTTCTGCTCACCATGCGCTGACCGCTCATCACCTCCAGCAGGTCCAGCAGCTTTGAGCCGTCTCTGAAGTCGCTGAACAGATCTACGATCAAACATGGCGGCCTCCTCTGCTCCAACACAAACAAACAAACATCTTGTTTACAACAAACAAGTCTTTAAAGGCAACACGAGCTGCGGTCAGTTTGAGTCCATTGTCTCGTACTCCTCAAATCACTGAAGGGACGTCTGGAGTCACCCTGAGCCAAGATGGCCGCCTCACCTAATCTGTCGCTCCAAACAACAACGCCTCTAACGCTGAGGGTTCACAGATACTGAACTAAAATCTGGTGTGGTAGTAGTAGAGTCATCCTCATCACACACACTGAGGGCTAAAAGTTTACGTGAGATATTTGCTTAAAGGCGACGGGCGACATGCATTCCTTCACTGAATGATCATTTCATTCATCTGCAGACTAAAACTGGGTCTGAAAGGCGATGGGCGACATGCATTCCTTCACAAACACTCATTTCACTCATTGAGGACTAAAACTGGGCATGAAAGGTGGCGGGCAACATGCATTCCTTCCCTGAATGCTCTTTTTATTCATCTGGGGACTGAAACTGGGCCTGAAAGGTGGCGGGCGACATGCATTTTTTCACTGAACGCTTGTTTCATTCATCTGAGGATGCAAACTGGTCTTGAAAGGTGGCGAGCAACATGCATTCCTTCCCTGAATGCTCCTTTCATTCATCTGGGGACTAAAGCTGGGCCTGCAAGGCAGCGGGTGATGTGCATTCCTTCACTGAACACTTGTTTCGTTCATCTGGGGACTGTAGAGCTCCAGATGTTTTCAGAATCCAGTGAATCGTTCAGGTTGTTGCTGGAACCTGCTGCTGTCAGTTGGTGTTCTGACCTTTGACCCTGAATGCTATATTTATCTAGCTCCACCCCCCGTCCTCCAGCGTCTCCAGCTGAAAGAACAGGGGAGCTGCAACATCCTCAGGCAGATGCATTTAGAAGCGGTCAGGTTCTGGTGGAGTGCACGATACTGAGACCGGACCAGAACCATCCCATCACATAAACACTGTTCTTCTGAGGGTTCCTGCAGTGAAGAACTCAAAGCTCCAGCTCTGCTCAGATCCAGAGCTCAGAACTTTATTTGTGTCGCTGAGTCATAAGAAGTTTTTTATTTTTTCAATGTTTCACATTTAAACAACGTACATTTTGATCCAGGACCTGCCAGACCTCCAGGCTCACCTTGGACAGCTGAACGTTGACCCAGTTGGTGAAGGTTCTCTTCTGGATCTGCTCCTGTTCCACTGTCAAAGAACCAAACAAGTTCTAAATACATTTATCAGGTTAATGAGAACTCACGAGATTTAAAATCCGGGCGTCCTGCTGTAAATAAAGTTTGCCTTCAAGTCACGTGAGCTGCTGTTGGAGCGGCGCTCTGGTGGAGACAGACGACCAACACCCGAGTTTTCATGGCACAAACACCGCTGGTTAGTTTTGACTGTTATATTTTATACCACAGTATATATTTATACTATACAGTATTATAGTACACGAGTAAAATACAATAATGACTGTGTACTCTGTGTACTTTTCAGGCTTTTATCCTGGGTCTGCAGGAAGACAGGATAAACGTAAAAAGCTGACAAGGTTACACATTTGACAAGATGCACAAGGAGACACAAGGAGACAAACACGTGGAGACACAAGGAGACAGACACATGATGAGACAGAAAGACACACAAGGAGCTACAGGAGGAGACACACGAGGAGGACAGATCGTGGCATGTGAGTCAATAATGAACGACTGATGTGGGAACAGAGAGGATAAATGGACTGGAGCTGATGAAGAGATGGGAAACAGCTGAACTTAAATAGGCTGCAGGTGCGAGTGGGCGGGGCTTAAGCATAAGAAGCTGAACTAAGGGAAGGTAGTGACTGATATCATGAAGAACTGATCACACAAAAAAATAAAAAATAAAATAGAAAAAAAGCAAACGTGATCATGAAACACAAATAAAACAGATCCTGACTGTAGAGTTCGGCTGATTGATTTTTTTTAGTAGATATTTGATTAAAATGTCCGTTGGTTTATGGCTGACCCGACTCTGACGGGACCGGACGTTGTTGTCAGCTCATCAGTTCTGTCAGATTTAAAGTGTGGTTCTCCAAACTGGACTCATTCAAACCTCCATGTCTGGATTTACGTCAGATCACTACCACAGTTTATTTGGCAGCACCAAATCTTTCTGTCTGCACGGTGCAGGAAAATGTATCTTTTTAGATTCAGATCCACAGATATCACTTATCAAGAATCAGGTTTGTTTCAGCCACTAGGAGCACAAACCAGAGCAGGTCCCTGAGGGTGGAGTCAGGAAGAACATCTGTCATAAAATACTTCTGCCAAAACGAGACGCAAGTTCATCCAAGATCTGTGATCTGTGGTGAGAACAAGGAACAGGTGGAAGAGAACATGGTTTACAAAACAAGTGGTGAGACCAGCTATGGTGTATGGTCTGGAGACAGAGACATGGACACAAAGACAAGAAGCAGAACTGGAAGAGGCAGAAATTAAGATGTTGAGGTTCTTCTTCGACGTGACAAGGATGGACAAGATTAGGAATGAGATCTTCAGAGGTACAGCACAGGTTGGACAACTGGGAGATAAAGTTAGAGAGGACACACTGAGATGGTTTGGACATGTCCAGACGAGGGACAGTGGTTTGGACATGTCCAGACGAGGGACAGTGTGTATATTGGTAGCAGGATGTTGAAGATGCAGCTGCCAGGAAAAAGACAAAGAGGAGATTTCTAGATGCAGTTAGAGAGGACATGGAGGTAGTTGGAGTGAGGACAGAGGACACAGAGGACAGAGTGAGAAGGAGGACAAATCACTGTGGAGACTGCTGAAGAGGGAAAATAAGGAGGAAGAACAAGAACAAGAAGAACAAAAAGAACAAGAAGAAAATGTGAAGAAGACCAACAACAAGAACAACTACAGGAACAACAAGAACAAGAAGAAAATGTGACTAACAAAATTCAGGAGTTTGTAAAACGTGTAAACTCTGATTTTGAACTTTTGACATTTTAAAGTCTTTTACAGATTCTAGTGTTGTTGTTGCATAAAAACTGAAATGCTCCTGCAGGTCAGGTCTCCTGCTGCAGGTCAGGTCTCCTGCAGCAGGAGGTCAGGTCTCCTGCAGGTCAGGTCTCCTGCAGGTCAGGTCTCCTGCAGCAGGAGGTCAGTTCTCCTGCAGGTCAGGTCTCCTGCAGGTCAGGTCTCCTGCAGGTCAGGTCTCCTGCAGCAGGAGGTCAGTTCTCCTGCTCCTTGTCTGACAAACGCTCCTTCAGCGTGTTCTTGCCTGAAGCCACGAGTCTTGAAATGCCTCCAGAAAGAAGTGAAACTAAAGGAGTTTCCTCCAGTTTGTAACTCCTGACTTATCTCTACAACGTCACTTCTGAGGTTCTGAGCAGAACATTTGAAAGATTATAAAATCATCTCAGAACATCTGGTCAGCATGAACACAATGATGAAACCAACATCTGCTCCGCTCACCGACACGAGGTTTTACTGAAAACTTTAGTCCTGAACGAGTCTAATCTGGCACCGGGTCAAAGACAGAACTCACCCATGATGAGGAGCTCGACCACTGCAGGATCATGGACGAAGGGACCGGATCAGAACCAAACCTCTGCTCTGGACTCTGACCACGGCAGGTACATGTCAACAGCCGAAGGAAACCAGCCGATTCTGGTCTAACCAGCTGAAAGCCTTCATTTCCAGCCTGCGGGAACGCAGGTGAGATTCTTTGAACTCCACCTCCTCTGGTTCTGACTCAGACTCCGGGCCTGCCTCAACATGAGCCCAAACTAACTGCAGCATCTTGGACCCATCAGCGCCGATGAATCTGGGTCAAACAGAACCAGGAGGAGGAAACGAGACATGGTTCTCAACTGAGTACTGCAGTGAAAACATGAAGCTCTGATCTGGATCAGAACCGAGCTGCTGGTACCATTCTGCACATGGCGAGACAGAACACAGAGCCGTGCACATCCTGATCCATGCACGTGCTGATCCATGCCTCGTCTCCTCATTGTTTGCCTCAAAGGAACCAAACTGTCTTGTCGTCTTTAAAATGGTCTTTAGCAGCTATTCCTTTTATTTTTTATTTATTTTTTTAAGTTTGTGGGTTTCGGCTGATCTTTGTTGACGCGGCCGTCAGCATGGTGGTGGCGAGCTGATGGTCTGGGACCTGGACACCTTGACCCTGTTGGGTCAACAAAACTGGTTCTGCTGCTGAGACTGAAACGCTTTCAGACAAAAACAAACAACTTTATGTTTTTATTTTTCTGACAAACCAAAAGTCCAAACGTTTCCACTGGACTCACCAGAACCAGCTGAAACCTCAGGAGATGAACAGGTTTTACATTTGTGTTTAACAATTAGACACAAGCCGAGACGACGTCTGTAATAATCTTTACAACAGAAGCTGCTGAAAGCTGAAGTCATTTGTGTGATGGGCGTCACGAGCACCGCGCCTCCCTCAGCGCACGAGCTTCAGAACGCCCCGGGACACGAAGAGCGAACGAGAACGATCTCACATCAACGTCAAATCAAAGAAAACCTCCAACAGGTGAGAAAAGACGCTCCTGTGACAAAGAACCATCCTCAGTGTAAAAGCAGGACTCAGGACTGGAGGAGACCTCCTCAGACCAGTTCTCTGGTTCTGCTGGGTCAGAAACAGAAGTTTTCATCGTGCAGGATGAACTCACAGCAGAGTTTCCTGCGTTCCTCTTTTGATACAGAAATATTTTGGTTAGACGTGCAGGCACACTGACCTTGCAGCAGTAGGTGGACGTTGTCGATGTCCAAAGGGATGGACCTCCTCTCCCCCAGACCATCACTGGAGCAGAACCCCGACGACATGTTCCCTCTCAGCAGGTGCTCCGCAGCATGGCACCGCTCTGAAAGAGAAAGATGTTTAAACTCATGATGTTCTTGCACCACGAGAAACTACTGTAACTTCCTGTGTGTGAACATCTGGACAGAGTCCACCCAGACTGGACCGCTTGTGTCTTCAGCTCCAGACATCTGCTCAGCTTCCCACTAAAAGACAACGGCCCTAATTAAACGAATTTCCTCCCACAGGAGGAGATCCTCATCTTTGTTTCCCTCTGGACGTGAAGCTGTAGAAGCATCTTGGACTCAGGAGGACCACAGTTTAAATACAGGCAGGCTGACGTCAGGAACGTTTCATGAAGATAAAAGCCAACAGCCTGAGAGGACCAGAAGAAAATACTAATGGGAAGAAGCAGACTTTTCTGTGAGCTACAAAATGGATGGAGGCAAACATTACAGCTGAGAAGATCCAGGACTGTTGGACAGCTAGAACCCTCCATCAGACCAGGGAAAAAACAACATTCAGTCCCAAACCTCCAGCAAATGGTCTCTACATGTCCTCCAAAGAATCCAACAACTGGTCTCATGTCCTCCAAAACCACCAGTGAATAGTTTCCCCAAGACCTTGAAAACCACCAACAACTGTCTTCATGTCTTCCAAAGAGTCCAACAACTGGTCTCATGTCCTCCAAAACCACCAACAACTGGTTTCCTCAGGACCCCATAAACCACCAACATCTGGTCTCCGTGGGTCCTCCAAAACCTCCAATGGATGGTCTCCCCAAGACCTTTAAAACCACCAACAACTGGTCTCTTCATGTCTTCCAAAGAGTCCAACAACTGGTCTCATGTCCTCCAAAACCACCAACAACTGGTCTCTCCATGTCTTCCAAAGAGTCCAACAACTGGTCTCATGTCCTCCAAAACCACCAACAGCTGGTCTCTTCAGGATTTCCAAAACCCACAACAACTGGTCTCATGTCCTCAAAAACCTCCAACAACTGGTATCCTCAAGACAAAGACACCCAAAATCTCCAACAACTGGTCTCCTTGGGTCCTCCAAAACAGCCAATGAATGGTCTTCCAAAGACCTCTAAAACATCCAACAACTGGTCTCCTCAGAACCTCCAACAACTGGTCTCCTCAGAACCTCCAACAACTGGTCTCCTCAGGTCCTCCAAAACCTTCAACAACTGGATTCCTCAGGACCTCCAACAAATGGTCTCTTTAGGATATCCAAACCTCCAACAGCTGGTCTCTTCAGAACCCCCAGGACCTCCAACAACTGGTCTCATCAGGTCTTCCAAAACCTCCAACAACAGGTCTCCTCAGGACCTCCAACAAATGGGCACCTCAGGATCTCCAAACCTTTAACAACTGGTCTCCTCAGATCTTCCAAAATCTCCAACAACTGGTCTCTTCAGGTCCTCCCAAACCACCACCTGGTCTCCTCAGGTCCTGGATGTTGACATATCATTAGTAAAGATGACCTGGAAGACCTGGACCAACCATCAAATTCTAAATGATTAATTATTTTCTATAAATGGTTCCTCCTCTTCAGAATCATATGAAATGTTTAACCTAAAATATGATTTTGTGAGATTTGCCTTTAGAGATTTAAAATCATAACTTTGCCCGTGTTGAGGTTGAAGTCCCTGTTGAGCTCAACGCTCAGATCCTGTCCAGTGACCACAACGTGTTGAACCACCAGTACGTGATGTTGTGCAGAACAATACAAGGTGAAGTGAGCGCCACACCAGGAGCTGTTTGTCTGTCGGGATGCGTTGCGTCTTGTTCAGTCTCGCTCTTGGACACGAATAAATCAGACCGTCTTTAAACATGGCCGACGATGAAGACGCCTGTCTTCACCTTCAGCGAGTGAACCTGCAGGGAAAATGTCTGCCTGTCACAGAAAAGGTTACGAGTGTTTAAGGAAGTAAACTAATTAAAAACAGATTTACTGTCTGGTCAGAAAATAAGAAATAAGAAGTTCCCGACTTCCGTTGTGGAGAGAAGATTTCAGGTGTTAAACATTGAAAGAAGCCTGATGGATCAGATGAACGTCTGAAGGACTTCACTGCTGCTGCTCAGGCTGCTCCAAAGCCTCTGGGCCTCAACAGAAAAAAGTTGATCTGCATGAGCTCCTGCCAAGACCTGGAGCTCAAGGTTTTATGTGGAACTTGGAACAGAGAAATCAAACTTCATTTAACATTTCTGGATCGAAGGTGCGTCATTTCTCCTTCGGCAGCGTCAGAAACACGAACTCAGCATTTCTCTGCTTTTACAAATCTTTTAACAGGACTCAAACAAACTTTAGCAAACTGATTCTTCTCCTTCGTCTTCTGTCGGCTTTTCGCTCTTCAGAAGTCTTCACAGCGAGTCCTCCATCTCACCCTGTCCTCTGCATCCTCTGTCCTCACTCCAACTACCTCCATGTCCTCTCCAACTGCATCCATAAATCTTTGTTTTGTTCCTGGCAGTTAACAACCTTCTACCAACATACCCACTGTCCCTCCTCTGGACATGTCTAAACCGTTCATCCATCCATCATATTCCGCTTATTCCAAAGTCGGGTCGTGGGGGCAGCATCTTGAGCAGGAAGGTCCAGACATCTCCTTCCACAGCCACCTCTTTCATCTCTTCTGGGAGGATCTCACAGCGTTACCAGGCCAACTGAGAGACATACTCTCTCCAGCATATCCTGGGTCTTCCCCCAGTTGAACATGCCCCAAGCACCTCTTTAGAGAGGCACCCAAGGAGCATCCTTACCAGGTGCCCAAACCACCTCAACTGGCTCCTCTCGATGTGGAGGAGCAGCGGTTCTACTCTGAGTCTCTCCTGATAACTGAACTTCTCACCCTGTCTCTGAGGGAGAGTCCAGCTACCCTGCGGAGGAAACTCATTTCAACCACCTGTATCCACCTTCTCATTCTTTCTGTCTCTGTCCAGAACTCATGACCACAGGTGAGGGTAGGAACGTAGATCGACTGGTAAACAGGGAGCTTTGCCTTACAGCTCAACTCTCTCTTCACCACAACGGACCGGTACAGAGTTCGCAATACTGCAGATGCTGCACCCATTTGTCTGTCAATCTCACGCTCCACTCTTCCCTCACTCGTGAACAAAACCCCAAGATACTTGGAACTCCTCCACTTGAGGCAGAACCTCACCCTCGACCTGATGTTCCTGTTTTTTTAATTTAATTTTATTTCCACACTGTCAATTTACTCAACTGGTTTAAAGTGAGCAAAATGATCGGCGAAGCTTTTACATGGTGAAACTGCACGTTTTTATTTTTTTATGTCCTACAATTAGCCTGCAAACATCTTGTTCAATCGGAACAGCACGGTGAAGATCGGAGACTTCGGTCTCGTCACGCCCGTGATCGAAGACGACTCGGAGAACCAGAGGGAGAGGAGAGGCTACACAGGAACCCCGTCTTACATGGCTCCTGAGCAGGTGGGCTCAGATCTGAGGTGACCTTCTAATCTTCTGCAAATCAAAATGCTTTTTGTTAACGTTGTTATTTTCTTGACAGAGGAACAGGATCCTTTATGACCGAAAAGTGGACATATTTGCTTTGGGGCTGATATACTTCGAACTCCTTTGGAACATACCGACTATCGATGACAAGAATGAGGTGTGTTGATCAAAGACGTTTTTCTTATTTTATGAATATTTAGCCTTGTTCATGAATTGGAAACAGAAAGTCCTTAAAACTCGCATTAGAGGAAGTGGAGGAAATTTATTTGAACTCTTAAAAAAAGATCAAAATACCATCAGAGTTCTTCCCAAACCTTGTTGGTGGTCTCCTAAAGTACTAAGGTGCAAACTTGCTCACTGTTAAATATTCAGTGAGGTTTATTTATATTTTTGATCATATGTTTTCTACAGTTGACAGTGTTTGAATTTCATAAACGAAATAAATTCAAACATGTTCGGCCGATTCACGAATTGTTAAAATGGAACAAAGAAAAATCAAAATTTGCTGTGACTTTTACTTTTATGAAATGTTTGCAAGCTTTTGACAAACTCTTTTTGTTTATTTTTTATTTATTTTTTTAATAAGGTCAGACTTTTTTTGTTTAATTTTCTCGACATCTGCACAAAACCTGCTGAAGTTCATCGACGCTGTGACGTCAAACGTCTAATGAAACCATTTCTTTTCTCTTGTTACTCCTTGAACCCCAGATTTGGGACGATGTCAGAGACCAGAAGCTCCCGCTGGGATTTTGTCAACATTTTACCGAAGAGGTACAAAACCATTCTTTTAGTTCATATATTTGTATTGTATTTGTATTGTATTGTATTTCATATATTTGTATTGTATTTTTCATATAGCTGACATTATTAACGTGATCACTGTGAAAAGCAAATTTCTATTTTAGCTTCTATCTTTTAAATGCATACATAAAATAAAAAGAAATATTAAATATCATTTGAAACAATTCATATCATCCACTGTAGCGCTCAGAATACATGTTGGGGATGACTCTCGGCTACTACCACACCAAATATTAGCTGGATGTCTGTAAAAGTGACTGAGTTACAACCATTTTTATGTTTGCTAACATTGCCTATCTGAGGCAGCCAACTTGAACTGGACTGACTCCGAAAGTCAAATCGGTTGTAAATGTACATCAAATGATCACTTCCTAAAAGTTTCATTAAAATCTGTCCACCGGTTCATGAGATATTTTGCTAACAGACAAAGAAACGCACACACAGGCCCAGGCGGTTTCAGCCTTTAGCCCCATTTTGTGACGGAAATGATAAAAATATAAATGATAAAAATGAAAATGTCCCAAAAGTACGTTAAAACAGAAATGTGTCTAATAATAATAAAGAAAAGGTGAAATAAAATAGAAGTGGTAAAGTAGGTAAATATAAACACCTACAGTACTTTAGCTTATAGACAGTTATAACAGGAGTAGAACAATTAACTAGTGCCATAATTAGTCTAATTACTTAATTAGTAATTTATGTGTGAAGCTTTAAAAGCATCAGGACCGAAGTGCACCGTTGATAAAAACGAAGAATCAAACGGTAAAAGTTTTCTTTGCTCTCGAGAGATTTAATAAACGCGTAGAAGCTTTAACAGTTGTTTTGTTGTGATTTTGTTTCAGAGCCAAATGATCAGGTCAATGCTGAGTTTCAAGCCTGAAGAGCGACCGGAAGCCTGCAAAATCAAAACGAACTTGGAGGAGCTCAAACGCTCATTTGAGACGCTCAAAACGGCACGACGTGACAGTCGGACTGTCTGAAAAAAAAAAAAAAAGAAAAGAGAATTAGGTTTTATGAATTCAGAATCACATCTTTCTGCAAAACCAACATCATCAGCTGCTGGAACAAAGTGTCATCATTATGTGATGCTGCAAGACTTCATCTATTTTATCAGCTGGGATTGCAACAAAGTTCATCTGAAGTTTCACCAATAATCATGTTCGGGGTAAAAACTATGAGATGGTGTAAGAAATATGAAAGATTTTAATATGATGTAACGTCACGTCAGTGCTTATTTTATCGTAACTCTAGAAAATAAAACTATGCTCGATCTGCAGTATGGTCACTATCTGCATGCAAACAGCATTTTAAATCTACAGATTTTATTTATTAATTCAAATTAAATTATATAAAAAAGTCTTTACTGAAGGCAGTAAACAGTTTAAGGCTTCAAACTTGGACTTGGATGTCTTCCTCAGTGTGGTTTTCTGTAATGGTGGAGGTGAAACTCACGGCGTCACCTGTGGGGGCATTTATTGAGGTATTTCTGCCTTATCAACCAACATTAAGGTAAAGAAGACAGGAAAAAAAATCTAAGCTACTAATAACTTTAAATAGTTCCTGCAGTGGATGTTTTCATGCTGCAGAGCGACACAGGGCAAGAACTCATAGTAAAATTCAGTATGTGTGTAAATTTTACATTAAACTTATGCAACCAGAAGTTACAACAAATATATACATTTAAAACAAAACAAAGCACAGCTAGCTTTAATCATTAACAGTTCATTTAACCACAGTGTCATTATGATAGAAAATGGAGTACTGTATTTACCTGCAGTTACCTTCATACAGATGAACATGTAGTACTTCCTGTTTATAACTCTTGAAATCAGCTGCTCATTTTTTTTTTTTTTTACATTTTTCCAAGCTCTGTTTAATTTTTGAAATGGAATAAATTGTAGTCCACCCTCTAAACCAAAGGGTCTGCAACCTTTATAATCAAAAGATCCATTTTTACACCTTCATTCACCCCAGAGCCGCCGTAACCTGTGATTATCAACTAGTGGCCCATGGGCCACTTTAGGTTTGTTGGAGGAGACTTGTTGCCAGTAGGGGTGACATTATAAAGCTAAAAATATGTAATAAATTTTAACATTTATTGATTTTTTTTTTTTTTTTTTTTTTTAAAATTTAATAAAAATTAAAATACCATATTCTTGTAAGGAAGGAAATAGGTTTTTGAAATAAATAAAAACTATGAACTGTGCAGACCTATGTGATTTAGTTTAATTGCAGAAAAAATAATTACCGTAATTTTCAGACTATAAGGCACACTTAAAATTCTTTAATTTTCTCAGAAGTCGACGTGGTTGTGCTTACGGACGTCAAACTGATTTTATGTGGTACAAGGCACTCAAAAATCTGTCAAAATGAACTTGTTTCACTTAATCCACCTTATAATCTGGTGTGGCATATATGAAAACAGACCCGTTCATTGATATTACGCCTTATAATCCGGCGCGCCTTATAGTCCGAAAATTACACTAAGTATAGAAGTAAAGCAAAACGTTGAGTTTTGCAAAATAAATGACAGGAAGACAGCTAAAACTAGTACTTTTTTGTTGTTTGTATAACAACTAATAAAATTCAGTTTTATGTTAGTTTTGTTCAAAACTTGGAAGAGCCACTGCGGAGGAACCAAAGAGCCACATGTGGCTCCAGAGCCGCAGGTTGCAGACCCCTGCTCTAAACGCTCTAAACACTGACAGAGTTTAACCATTTTTTTCTGACGATTTTTCACAAAATCCCTCTGACCGCAAAGGGTCAGTAAAGCAAAACCCTGACGGGCTGCAGCTCTGCAGGTAAGGGGCGTTTACCTTCGGGACAAATTGAGGTCACCGAGTGGTCAGTTGATGACATGCCTGCTGGAATGATTGACAGAATGCGTAGAGGATCTGACTTGTGAAAAAAATACCTGAGAGCTGGCAGTAGAGGCAGAACCGACGGGGTGGAGGCGGGGCGGCCCTGGTGCAGTGGTGGTGGTGGTCTGTTTTTATGTTGTTAATAAAAAGTTCTAAATAAAACACAAGGAGCGCCATAATAATTTAACATTATTTATCTGAGGAGCAGCTTCAAATTTAACTCCATCACTGAACTCCCATCTTGAGCAAGCATGAAGGTGACAGTGGAAAGGAAAAACTCCCTCATGAGGAAGAAACCTTTAGTAGAACCAGGC
>JARVLU010000624.1:23142302-23159902 GCA_031762415.1 Simpsonichthys santanae | reverse complement strand
TTTACTGGCAAGGTTCTCTCATTATATCTGAGTTTACTGGCAACATTCCTACATCATATCTGTTTACTGGCAGGGTTGCTACATCATATCTGTTTACTGGCAAGGTTCTCTCATTATATCTGAGTTTACTGGCAACATTCCTACATCATATCTGTTTACTGGCAGGGTTCTCTCATCATATCTGAGTTTACTGGCAGGGTTCTTTCATCATAACTGAGTTTACAGGCAAGGCTCCTACATCATACAGTATATGTCTTTACTGGCAGGGTTCTCTCATCATATCTGAGTTTACTGGCAGGGTTATCTCATCATATCTGAGTTTACAAGCAAAGTTCCTACATCATGTATGTTTACTGGCAGGGTTCTTACATCATATCTGTTTACTGGCAAGGTTTGCATCATATCTGAGTTTACAAGCAAGGTTCCTACATCATATCTGTTTACTGGCAGGGTTCTTTCATCATATCTGAGTTTACAGGCAAGTTGGCTACATCATATCAGTTTACTGGCAGGGTTCCTTCATCATGTCTGAGTTTACAGGCAATGTTCCTCCATCATACAGTAGTCCCTTGTTTATCGCAGGGGTTCCGTTCCCAGCCCCTCCGTGATAAGTGAAAAACCGCAAAGTAGGAATAGTAGAACAAATAGTAGTAAAAGTGGTAGTAGTAGTAGTAGTAGTAAGTAGTTGATTTTAGTATTAATATAGATTTTAAAGCATTTTAAACCCTTCCCACACACACTTGCAATATTCTAAACAATGTTTCTAAACTAAGAGCTCTAAAAGAGCACAGCATGTCATGATCTCCACTCTCTGCCACCTGCCGCTCTCAGCGACGCCCACTTCTCCATTTCTCTCGCTGGCAGGTGGCAGAGAGCGGAAATCATGACATGCTGCAGGAGGGGGGGTTCTACCTGCACCTGTGAGCTTCACACTGGGGCAGCAGGTGTTAAATCATTTAAAATACAGTAATTTATTTTAAATAAACAATCCATGCTGCTCATGCGGCTTATCCATCAATCAGCCAGTTGTGTGCCATGTCCAATCTTGTTTTGAAAAACTATGAAATAGCAAGTCTGCGAAAGTCAAACCATGAAGTAGCGAGGGAGGGACTACTGTATTTGTGTTTACAGGCAAGGTTCCTTCATCATATTTGTGTTTATAGGCAGAGTTCCTTCATCATATTTGTGTTTATAGGCAGAGTTCCTTCATCATATTTGTGTTTACTGGCAGGGTTCCTTCATCATATTTGTGTTTACTGGCAGGGTTCCTTCATCAAATCTGTGTTTAGAGGACAGATTTCCTACATCATATCTGTGCTAATGGGCAGGGTTCAGTGATGTTACAGTGTTTCCCCTACCATTATACAAGCAGGGCGCCCCGCCCCTCAACAGAACCAGCGCCCTGCCTACCGAACCGAACTGCAAACTTATTTCAGACAACAAAAGGCAACCTAAAACGTTTAAGGCTCCACAGGTCAGAATAATTACACTTTCTCCTCACTTGGAGCACTGGTCTAACTCAGAGTAAAAAAATACATGATGCTGAGACGCCAACATCCACATGGAGACACACATCTCAGGAAGAACAAAGTCTGCAAACGAAACCCTTTTTGCACTTTCTTCTCTTTTGTCATATTTATATAAATTTGGAAAATAAATAATAATTCCAGACTTTTCGAGTTGAGTAGGAACCCTGACTAAAGGTCAAAGGTCAAATCATGACCAACCAAACATCTCAGCTGATAAATGAACCTGGCACAGTCAGCCTGCTGGTCTGAGTCCACAGAGACAGAGGACGAACCCTGTTCTGTTACTCAGTGTCCAAAGAGACAAAGGACGAACCCTGTTCTGTTACTCAGTGTCCACAGAGACAGAAGACAAATTCTAGATGTTCTCAGGATAAATTTTTCACAACAATATTTCAATGTTCTCTTTAGATCAATCAGATGCTTCTTTGTGTTCAAAAACACGAGTCAAGTTTCTTTGGCAGACCAGAATCCAGCTGGGCATGCATAGAGAGGTATGTACAATCAAATGGGCCAGATCCAACAGGAGGTGGGGGACCCCTAGGAGGTCTGGAGATCAAACCTGGTCCAGAGCCAACAGCAGGGTGGATGTCCAGGTATTCTGCTAAATCCACATGCAAAAATGAGAGAGGCTGGTTAGTTTGTGTTACAGAACCGGTGGTGGATCTGGTACAATCTGACAGAACCTTGTGCTGACGGGACAGCTGGGATGACTTAAGTGGTGCACCCCTGGTTCTGGTCCCTTCAAGGCCCGTTGTCCTTCTCTGTGTTGGGGGAAACAGGTCTGGATACGGTGAAAATGTCCTGGCGCTGGATTTTGGTTTTGGGTGTGCTGGAGGGGGGCAGAGCCTCAGCAGGCGAGTGCCTTGGGGCCGACAACAGTTTGAGGATTTCAGCTACCTGACTCTCCAAGACCCCCAGACGGCCCCCCAGAGTCTGAATGTCCCCCTGGAGCTCCAGCCGAGTCTCAAGCAGCACCGCCTGTAGGGCTTGCTCTGACATGGAACAGAAGGGGTGAGGAGACTCCGCCCCTCCAGGGAGGGGGCTGTGAAGGAGGAGGGTAACGGCTGCGGGCGTCCTCGCCTCACCGGCCTGGTCAATCCGTAACTCGCTCTTGGTGATGCCGCTGTCGCACGAGTCTGTTTTACGGAGAGGGTTGGTACCTACCGTTCCTCCTGCACCCCCCACCCCTCCTGCTGTGTGACCTTTGACCTCCTGAGACAGCATCTCCACAGAAATGGCCTTGACGTTGTTGTTTAGCCCCTCTTTCCTGTTCTCCACTGGAGCAATGTTGTTTTTCAGGCGCATCCATCCACTAGGCCTGACAGCAGGCTTCCCTAGCCCAGGACTGGTGCTGGTTTTGGTTCTGACAGGATCCGGTCCTCCTCCAGCAGGACTGGGCTGCAGCTCCATCAGGTCACAGTTGTTCTGCTTGGCAGGAGCCTCAGCAGGTTGGCTGTAGACCTGGGAACTCTGGAGGGGCGTGACCTGTGACACGGTCAGAACGCGGCTGCTGGGCGGGGCTCCATTCTGCAGGGACTCGTGGGTTCTGTGGAGGTTAAGGGGCAGGGAGTGCTGCAGGCCAGGGGGGCTTAGCTGTAGAGTTTGGGGGTGAATATGCTGGTGTTTCTGCTGGTTCTTCTCCAGGTCCAGCTGGGAAGCAGCCGCAGCACCCTGGATGCGGAGCTCCTTCTGCTGCTTGAACTTCTGGAAGAGTTTACGGACTGGGTGGTCCGGAGGGATGGTGATCTGCACCTCGTTCTTCGCTCGCTCACGCTCCTCTTCCTCCTTCTTCACATCGCTGATTTTACGGAAAACAATCTTGAAGAAAACAAAAGAAACGAAAGTCATAATTCAAAACATTTCATGTAAAATATAAATGACTGTTATGTCAAGTTTTAAAGATGGAAGCCCCTCAGGTCCAGGTGATAGACTGAACCCAGGTGACATACTGGTCCAGGTGACACTGAACGCACGTGATTTGTTCCATATGGACCAGTATGTCATCCATGGAACAAATTGGGTGACAATATATATAGAAAATTTACATTGATGGCAAGCTCATACAAGAAATATTTACAAAAAATAAGACTTTTATTTTGAAGTAGACAGGAAGTGTGGCCAGGTACATACAGTATCTGGAAAATGGATGATTTATAGATTACTGAATTTGAGGGTGGAATGTCAAATTGCAGGTGTACTGAGACAAAATTAAACTTGTCTTTGCTCTCTCGCATGTGCAGGTTTTAGAGGAGACAGGTCAGGATTCTGGGAATATGTCCAGGAGTTTGAATTACAGGATTCCCAGGTAAGTGGAAATAGTATCCAGGTAAGTTGTGGCGATGGAGAGAAGAGGTGGTGAGCGTTGGAGAGTGCTGGTGGAGAGTGGACAGGAATAAATGGCTGAGTGGACTTGGTGCTCGGTGAAGAGGTTCAGATCATTTGGTGGAGGAGCAACAGGACAGGCTTGAGGACGAAAGTGCAGGATCACAGAAGTGATTTCTGCACACAAGGCACAGGTAAGTATCAGGTAGAAAATAAACAAGTTGAGCAAATGCAAATATTTCTTAACAGAAGACCAGGAATGTCACTACATATAGCATTTAACCGTCCCACATAGAATTGTAGCTGTCAAATATCAGCTACATTTATCAACTGAGATTAATCTCAGCTTCATAGAAAACTTTGAAGCCAACATCTCTAAGAAATCCGCACCCACTCGTCTGGGTTGTTTGAGAAAGGCTGGTGACAGAAACATAACAATGGTGGAGCTGGGCCGGTCATCCTGACAGTGCCTCCCTTCAGTGGTCGACACCTCATGACCTCAAGCGCTTCCCAGAGTGACCTTCCTAAAATGTGGAGATGAGGTTGGGGTCTAAAATAAAAGCACTGAGTATCCATGATGATCAACAGCCTTCACAGTCCACAACTGATCTCCTCTGTCTCTACACCACTAGTCCAGAATGTAACAGTGTACTTTGTATGATTATGGTACTGGTGAGCTGGGAGTGTGGAGAGGGAGTGGAAATACAGCAAAGAGCACTAGAAGTGACTGGTTTAACTTGAGCAACATGAAAAGTTGAGTGAACCTTAATAAAGGGAGGAAGACGAATGTGCACTAAGGATGGATTGACGATTTTCTCCATTTCAAAAGGGTGATAAGCCTGAGAGCCAGTTTATATGGGTAATACTTCAAAAGAATGTCTAGTGAGGACAGCAAAACCTTCTGTCCTGGTTTGTATTCAGATGCAGGGGTTTTGTGTTTTGATCTGCTGGTTTCTTCTTTTGATCAGCAGTTGTGAAGTAGTGCTGAACTTGGTTTGGCGCCAAAACCTACGTTATGAGGTGGAACTACAATTCAATTTTTTTGGATGGTTGGTGACCTAATGATGCTTTGAAGGGTGAGAAACTATTACAAATGAGGTCATGAAGTCATGTGTGCACTCTACCCAAGGGAGATCCACCTCTTGGTTCAACCTTTGTCTGCCCTTTGGACTGTGGGCTGACTGAAGCTCTGAGGGCTTCACAAAAGGATTTCCAAAGGTGGGAGATGAAATGCAGATCCTGGTCAGAGCTCATGTCATGAGGTTCCCTCATGAAGGTGAATGTTGAACCAAGAGGAGTGCATGCAGTTTGGTAAGGGGAACAGAATGTGCAGATTTAGTGAAGCTGTCAAGAATGGGAAGAACGGTTAGGGCTTGGAGTATCGGCTGAGGATGTCTCATTTTCTAACACACCAAATATTATCTCACTATCTGTAAGTCCAGTGGTTTCTGAGATATTTTGCTGAAAGACAAACACTCGAGTGTGCCAGCTTCATTGTGTGCATCGATCTTCTTGGATCCTGTCAGACATGTTTGCCCTGAGATGTTTGTCTTAAAATGTTGTTCCTGTTTTGTTTATTCAGTAAATCTTGTCTTTAAAAGAACAAAACATGAAACAAGTTGATCTAAAAATAACTAACTGTATGTTGGAGTGAACTTGTCCTCAGGATGAATGAGTGAGGGGGAGTTCTGTCTCCCAATCTACTGAACTCAATATCAAATGGGGCCTGAGAGGAACTTGGTGCAAAGCATTCTGGGTAATGTATGGCTGCAGGCTCCACCATCTACGAAAACATTTTTCTACAAGAAGTTGGTTTCATAGAGGATATCTGTGTGTGACAGCTGATGGTCTTCTCCAGAGATGATTCACTCATTCATCATTAACTCATTTATTCATCATTATCATCTAACTCATTCATCATCATCTAACTCATTCATTATCATCTAACTCATTCATCATCATCTAACTCATTCATCATCTGTAATGACTCATGTTTTATGTCAAGCTCATGTAGATGCATTTTCTGTCTGCCCTGCTAAACCTCTCCACTGTCATCAGCATCCCTCAGCTCACCTGTGCCACGCCCACTCTGCACCTGTGCACTGCGCTTCTGAAGTTCTCCTCAGTCCCTGCCTCCCTGACAGATCTCCTTGTGCTGGAAGTAATCCAGCGTTCTAGTTCCTGCTCTCTCTTGCTCCTGTTCTTGACCCCACTTCATGACCATGAATTCCACTGCCTTGCCCATTACGGGTAACTTCTGCCCATCGGACATCTGGGCTTCGACTCTCTCTCTGACCACTGATTCCTGCTAAACCCCTGTAAGTATTACCTTCTCTTCCTCTCTGTGAATGACCCATGACTGTTTATTGACCATGATCTCAGACCCTGGACTCAAGGAGTTGTGAGTTCCCAGAACCAAGCTCCATGAACCAAAGAGGAGCATTTGTTGGACCTTCCAGGTTATGCTCGCATATCATGTGATCTGGCTGTGCCTACATTCCTCCAAACCTTCCTCCTCTCTGTCATTGCAGCTGTTGTGTTTCAACCTGTGCTTCAGAACTTCTCACGTTCTCTTAGTCAAACAATCCGAGTAGCCAACCTGTTTCTCCCTGCAGCGTTTCAGTTGACATTCTCCCTCCGGAGTTCCCTTCCCGACAAGTTTTCAATAAATCTTTTTGCTCACTCCTGTGTTGTGGTTGAATTTCCGGGTCGCCATTGTAATGCATTACGATCATCAACTAACTCAGTCATCATCAGCTCACCCATTCATCATTACCTGTGCTAACATCACTAACAAAACAAGCTGAAAGATTTTTTTTTTCAAACAGCAGTGACCATAGCTGTCCAGGATCAAGGCCAATCTGGACCCAGCATGCAATCGCTGCAAACAAACTTTAGCTACACTCCTGCATACATTCTGGACCTGTCCCAAGCTGCAGACTTTCTGGCAGCCTATCTTTGACACCTTCTCTGGAACATGTGGCAAAACTGTTCACCCATCACCACTCAGCTCACTGTTCGGGGTGGTCCCTGCGGATACGTCCTTCAGCAAATGCAAGAGGGATGTGATTGCCTTTGGCTTTCCTCTGGCCAGGAGGCTAATTTTGTGCAACTGGAAGGACCCACCCTGCAGCATATGTACACTGGGTAAGGGAAGTGATGTACCACATCCATTTGGAAAAGATCAGATACACCCTGAAGGGTTCTGTAAGATGATTCTGGGACATGTGGCAGCCCTTTGTATCATTTGTTGAAAACTTGTCAATGCCTGTGTTGTTTATTTGTAACTGGCCCGGTGTGGGAGGGGTTGTTGTTTTGTGTTCTCTTGTTTTCTTTGTATCCAAAAAAGCAAAAATATCAATTAAAAATTATTTGTTTAAAACAACAACAAAAAAATACCACTGACTAGACACATTCTGCTCAGTAACCCTGACGCTGCACTCTGACTCTAACGGCTAATCAGTTAGCAGGTCAAAGGTCATGAGGAAGGGCTGCATTTATCAGCAGAACCTGGCTGATACAGAACCGCTTCAGTCCAGTGAAACAGTGAAGCTGGAGCTACTTATTTTTCTCCTGCACTGAAGGTTCCCAGGAGAATGTTCTCCAGAGTTCTGTGATGTAGGCAGTTCTGGTTCCTAAACTGGGTAGAGTTCTGATTACAGCCTCTTCATAGTGTGCTCAGTTTATTTTCCTGATGTAAAAACTCTGCCCTCAGTCAAAAGGAATGATTTTAGATCAAGACGAGGCGCCGCTGCACACAAACTGCTGATGTCAGTCTGCCTCGAACACTGAAGAAACACAAAAAGTCCATTAATAATCCAGGGAGGACCGGCACCAACCTCCCAGAACACACGCTGTCCTGGAAAAACCAGGCCCAGCATGTGCAGCCTCCCAGTGCGTGACTTATCTGTCCCTGTTGTTAATTTATTCATGTTTTTATGAATTCTACAGAACCAAAAAGAATCTTCCTCGCATGAGTCCTCTCATTCTAACACTGACCCGTTCAAAAACTCAATATTTATTTACAGAGCCTTTGCAACAGCCAAAAGATGTACGAAGTGATTCACAATACAAAGATTAAAAACAAACAGCAATACAAAAAATACAAAAGTGCCTGAATGCAACTAGGCATTAAAAACCTGCCAGAAGAAAAGGGTTCACTGACTCGTTCAAACGCTGACTCATTCAAACACTAACTCATTCAAACGCTGACTCATTCAAACACTAACTCATTCAAACACTGACTCATTTAAACACCAACTCATTTAAACACTGACTTGCTGAAACACTGACCTGTTCAAACGATGACCTGTTCAAATGCTGACTCATTTAAACACTGACTCATTCAAACACTGACTCATTCAAACACTGACTCATTCAAACACCGACTCGTTGAAACAGTGACTCATTCAAACACTGACTCGTTGAAACACTGACTTATTTAAACATTGACCTGTTCAAACATTGACTCATTCTGGTCCATTCAAACTCTAAAACATTAAAACACTCAGAAATTAGATTATTCTTTAAAAACTGTAAACCTGTTTCTGATCTGAACCCACGTTCTCCGTGTGATCGGCTGCTGTTGAAGTCCAGTTGACAGAACCTCATTGGATCGGTCAATGGTTCTGACCTGATGAGTCGTTAACGATTCCTCAACATCAGTGTGTCCTCTCTGAGGACACATTATGGTCTGAGTCCAGTCTGCGGTCCCTCTGAGGACACGTTCTGGTCTCAGAGTCTGGTCTGCGGTCCCTCTGAGGACACGTTCTGGTCTCAGAGTCCTGTCTGCGGTCCCTCTGAGGACACGTTCTGGTCTCAGTGTCTGGTCTGTGACCCCTCTGAGGACACGTTCTGGTCTTGGGTTCAGCTGCAGGTGTCTTACCCGTTTGCGCAGGTTGCAGGTGAGGATGAGGTTGCGGGAGAAGGAATTGGCGAAGGCCGTGTAGAAGTCCAGGACTTTGAGCAAGGCGTCCCTCCTGATGACGTGCAGGTCGCAGTAAGTCAGCGCTCTGACGTTAGCACAGGCATGAGCTAACGTGGTTTCCTTCCAGAACACGTCTCCGAACACGTCACCTTTACCTGAGAAAACAGGAAACAGAAGACGGGTTGTTCCACAGACAGTTTACTGAGGTGGAGCTGCTGCAGCGGAGGTTCTCCTGCAGGTCCCTGAGGAACGTCGGCTTCAGTAAACCAGAACAACTTTCCTGACCTCTGACAGCAGCGTCTTCAACTACAGGCCCAAATAAATCCAAACATTTCAACAAATGCTGCTGAAGGTTCTAGGACCTGCTGATAGATGACCTCATGAATTATTGAACGTTCCTCTAGATGGTTCTGATCCAGACCTCTGACTGTTACAGACTTTAAACAGACGTGTTGCTCCACCGTGTTCTACTGGGAATAAAATATTTGAGAGGTGTAAATCATTTAATCTGTTATAGAAGATAATTAAGTGTAGAAGGACTCTGCAGATGTTCTGGTCCACCTGGACCTGAGTCCAGCTAATGAACCTGGAGCCACCATCAGCAGGAAAACAGATTGAATGTTGATGTGGCGGGGGTGATGGGGGGGGGGCAGCAAGTCACACAGATGAGCGGCGCCTCGGGTGCTGATGCTGCTGGAAGACGGGCCGGGGGATTCTGCTGAGGCATGGAGGTGGAGAGCTCCACCATCAGAACCAGCTCTGGGATCATCACATCAAGTCTCGCTGCTGCTACAAATAAATGTTTATTGTTCTCTGAATGAACTGGTTTCTGTGGTGAGCCAACATTTTGTTCCGAACAAGAACTGGACCTGTTCAAAATGAGCAACAAGACCAGCATCAGTTTAATCAGAACCACCTTCGCTAACGAGAACAATCAATCGCTGATGGATTCATTACTCACAGCACACACAGTGTCCATCAGCTCGCAGGCTAAAGAAAAACGAAGTCAGCTGATTCTCACAGCTCATCTGAGCCCAGAACCACCTACCAAAGAACCTTCTCTGAACCTAGGACCACCTACCTAAGATGGCGATGACTTCATCATCCTGAATGACCTCCAGTGACCCCGACACCACGAAGCAGAGGGTGTCCACGCTCTCCCCGGAGTGGTAGATCAGGTCTCCTGGAGCACAATGGGTGGTCTGGAACTCCACAGCCAGCGAGCGCAGGCAGCCATCGCTGGCCAACCTGAAGGCCGGATGTTCGTTGAACACCTGAAGGGGATGAAATTGATCAAAATTATTAACGGATTGGAAACGTTTTTGTAGAAAGTAAGGACCAAAACAAAGAAGTGGGTTCTGCCAAAGACTGGATCCATACCTTCCTGTTGAGATGGACACAGATGTCCGCCCGCATGTCTTTAGGACAAATGGATAAGACCTGAAGCAGAGCGAGAAACGGGAACGGTCACGTTTAAAACAGGCAAGATGTTCAGGTGCTGCAAAGAAAACCAATTTGTCCACAAACCTGCTGCATTTTCTGAAAACGGGGAAACAAAAAGGCTCGGGGGGATGATTTTATCTCCTAACAGACTCTGAACTGTCTCTGCATCCTTTCAGGTGGAGGAGATCATAAGGATGTGATTGGATGTTTTAAAACAAAGAAGTGGGTTCTGCTTGAAGCTTCAAGCCTTTTGTTGGGGGGTGGGGGGCAGAGCTGGCACACGCAGCTTACTGTGTTCCACATAATGGTTCCCAAAGTGACAAAAAATGTGCTGTAAAAAGCTCCAGCTCTGTCTGCGAGGTATTTATACACAAAGTGGGCCTGGTGTCTCTTCATGAGAGCGTTCTTCTCTACAAGCACTTGGAAAATGGAATCAGTGGAGGAGATGGATCAGCGTGGAGCGGGAAAACTCCAACAAATAAAGACAATAAACATGTTCCGGTGGAAAAGTTTCAAGCAATATATAGAAAATACTTTACAGTCTGCTAAACTTGTCATTTTAGATAAAAAGCTGGTTAAAACTGTGACCGTATTAAAGTTTTAAAGGATCGTTTTAGAGTTTTTCTTGTTTTTGCAAAGCAGTTGTTCATCAGACGTGAGGCGTTCTCTTCTGAAAGCTCTCCATACAAAGCCCTGGGTCTGAATGGACCTGCAGGACTGCGTCTCTGTCCTACCTTTTCTGTGTCAATGCCTTTGGACATGGACCAGGTAGAGACGATGTAGTCCATGACCCTCTCGCTCAGGCCCTTGGGAACCTGGTACAGCTTCAGGAAGTCCCGGACGTTGTTGAGCATCTCGTGGTAGCGGTTGGTGTTGGCGTACATCTGCTGGAAGATGGTGGTGACGTTTCCAAAGATAGTGGCATAAAGAAGAGCTGCAAACGCAGAAGAAACAGTTCGTCAGCCATCTTGAAGCTGTGCGCCAGGGTCCCTGTGGGATTGCTTGGTCCTGCCTTTAAGGACTCTAGTGACATTTTAATCACATAACGAGCACCGATGTGTCGCCAAATAAAACCTAGTTCAGAGTTTTCTTCAGGAAACTCTTTAATCAGATACAAAACCCTTGCACCTGGAAAAAACACTGCAAACAAACCTGGAATGTGCAAAGAAAACAACACTATATTAAAATAATGTGTGTCATATTTACAACAAATGGTCGATCTTCTCAGACAAGAACCTCCAAGTTTCTCTGCTGAGCATCTATTGTATCTGTACCTGATTCAGTGATTCAACGACTTCATCAAGTTCTGAAGAAGCCCGTTAATCACTGTTCATTCAAATCAGGCGTGTCAAAGCTGGGAAACAACTAAAACAAGCAGGATGGTGTTCCTCAAGGACCAGTGTTGGGAACCACTGAGGTTAGATCTCTTGTTGTTGTGACTGTGAAGCTGGTCACAGCTTCCAGGATCACGTGTGAGTCAAGCTTCACCTCTGAGTTTGAGGGAGCGGACATAGGGACAGGGGAACCCATGGGATTTCTTCTGGACTGGTTCTGGGACTGGTAAGAACAGTACGTAGTTGAAGTTGAGTGGAGCTCAGCCCTTTTTCTTGTAGTGGACTGAATATTTTCACCCACTTTCAGCTTTGTCTTGTTCCAACTTATGGTTTCTGGATTTGTGCCTCCAGCACCAGAACCTCGTTACTTTAGGCGGGAGCACAAATCGGTGTCTGATTTGAAGACCCATCCCAAAAGTTCAGGTTCTGTTGAAACCTGTTTTGACAGTTTATGGTCAGAATTACTGGTCAAAAAGACATGAAACTGATCCGTCAGTGAAAAAGTTGGACATGGAGGACAGTTGTGATGTCTCGGGGTAAGCAGAGGTGTCTCCCACCTTCCGAACTCAAACTTATCGTGCGTCATCGCTGTCACGCCGAGCTTTCAGCTTCCTGTGAGTGCAGCTGCTGTTTCCATGGAAACCTGACTGGAAATAGTTTCTGTTTTACCTCCTTGCCGGTATGGATGACAAAAGAAAGAGGAAGAAATAACACTTACAACTTCTGCTGGACCGTGGAGCAGGAGGAGGTGCGGAGGTCTGGTTCTGGAACCAGAGCCACAAAACGAGATGGGGGGCTGTGGAAAAGTACTGATGAATAAAAACAATGGAAAAATGAGAAAGATTTGATTAAAACGAATCTTGGACAAGATCCTGGTACATCCAGCCCCTCCAGAGGTCCATGAGATATTGTGCTGACAGCCTCTTTTCATGGCAGCAGATGAACGTTTCCGTCTTTGAAACGAGCCCATCTGAATGAGGGACAGGACGGTCAGAGACAGCATCACGCCAGGAGAACCCTCCTGGACCATTCAGGACCCCTTCAGCTGCATTGATTCTTTCTCAGGCTCCGTTGTGTTTTCGTCGTCACCTCAGCACAATTAAACAAAGAGGTCAAAGGTTTCTGTGCAGAGCTGGAAAATACAAATCAATCATCTAATTCCCTGCAGGTGAGAATTAAAACCTGGGACTGAGAGTCACGTGTAGGGATGAAGACACCATCCACAAACTGAAGCTCTCCCTCTCAGGTCAGCAGTGAGGGACGACACATGCTGCTTCTCCACACTCGAACTCCATCGTGTCAGGGAACGAGTTTGTGTCGATTCTGTGTCACTCGGGACGACAGATCCTAAAAAGGTTCAAATCAAAGAAAATGCACTTCTGTCTGTAGTTTGACGCTTTCATCCTGAAGCTTTCAGACAAAAACTAAAAGGTCTGAAGTTCCAAGCTTCAACCTGCACGAGATGGTGATGCAGCTAAACTCACAGGCAGATTACACTCCCCTCCCTCCTGAGGGTCACTAGCATCATATGACCAGAACATCCCCCACAGACTGTACATTATCAGACATCTGACCTGAACCTAGAATTTAAAGCCAGGACATTAATTAGCTTCACTATCAGCTGGTTCCAGCACAGGTTTTAAGCCCCGCCCCCTGAAGTGAACAAACAGGAAATGCTGCTGGTAAAATAATAACCTGGTGCTTCAGGTGTGACTCTTGTTACGTGTTTCGACACACTGCTGTTATCAGTTAATAAGGTCAAGTGACACCATGACTGTGTGCAGGGGAATGGGCGGGGCTTAACGCCTCACATCACAAGTGCACAGACTCTGGTTCCAAAAGTACTACATGGCAGCTTCTGCGAAACGGTTCGTGGCAGAGACAGCGTGGACACCTGGTCCATCATCATCCTGTCTATCCCTCATAAGAACCAGACTGACAAAGTCCCTAAAGACCCTCAGCAGGGAGGGGAGGGAGATTAATCTGCATGTGAGTTCAGCATCCTTGCAGGTTCAATCTGCTATAAAATTCAACTATAAAAACAAATGCAGCTGGTTTGACTGGTAAACTTTTAGGATTTCCAGTTTGAGTCTGAAAATCATTTTCAGAGGTTGAAAACAAAAACAAATAAAGAGCGGAAAACGAGTGTTTGTGCTCGTGTTCAGAGCGTTTTGTGAAGCGGCAGCTCCCCTGAAACAGCATTTCTTTAAAGTTTTCGTTTTCATCGTCTGACTCGCTGATGGAGCCAAAAACGCCTCAACTGGTCCAAACCCAGTTTCCTCCCAGAGCTCTTGGTTTTGAGCCATGAACTGTGAGCAGAGGGCTGATGCTGCGCGCTCAACGCTGTTTGCAAACAGCTGACTAACGAGGAGGAACATGTAAACTAGCATCCCTTTAAGTTGTGCCTGTCACCCGCCGCCTCGCTCGTTTTCAACAAACGTCAGGAAACATCTCGGTGTCCGAGGAGTGAAGCTGCTGGTTCTGCTGAACATTTGGACTAAACATAGTTTGCCTCGTCTCCTGCTCTCACCTGAGTTTCAGACAGGTCAACAAACAAATAAACAAACAAATAAACAGGTTAGAGTTCGAGGCTGTCGCCTCAGAGGGATTTATCAATCTGAGCCGAGTCCCAGAACCACAGGTCCACTTCTGTCTGCTGGCTAAAGACGGGCCTGCTGGGACTCAGCAAAGACAAACGTCCATCAGAGGGAAGCTGATGAACTGAGGAAGAGGATGTTGGCTCCAAACAAACAAACAAACAAACAAACAAACAAACAAACAGTTTGACACCAAGCAGAACTTGGCGTTTCTTCCAGTCGACCCAATTAACTTGGTGAACATGTGGAACTGGATGTGGGTTTGGTTCTGACACATTTCAGGCCTTCTCCAGAACTCCTCTGGAATATAAACTAACAGAACTACAGCTGCTCGATCAGAACCCAGTGAACCCAGTCCGGTTCCTGCTCAGTGAGCCCAGTCCAGGCCCGACACACTGACAGGTTCTGCTCTCTGAGACGTCAGAGGCTGCAAACCCGATGGTACAGACCCGTTCTGATGAGCTGCGAATGTGTTTTAACACACTTTGGGACAGAACCCCACTCTGTTGGATTGGGTCCAAATCAATTTAGACAGAGTTCTGCAGAGGCGACCCAGCTGACCCGGCCCGGCTCGGCTCAGCTCCTTTAATAAAGCTGTATTCATCTCAGGATTCCCTCACATCCATTACTCTGGTGTTTTCCTCCATCAGCGTTTACTCTATTACCAGAACAAATGGTACCAGGTTCTGAAGAGAGGAGGGCGGGTTCACAGAAGATCCAGAGGGACTGGATGAAGGTTCTAAAGTTCTACTGGAGAATCGGAGACTCTACAGCCTCCGTCCAATCAGGCTTTCTGAACTTTTTGGTTTGAACAGCTGCCGTGCAGCTTGGGTCACCACGGGTCGGACAGAAGAACCTCCAAACCTACAGAGAGACTTCAGAGTGACGCTGAACGACTGAAGACGTTTAGCTAATGAAGCTAAAAGAAGCCGAATAGGAGCTAAAATCAGATAAACAGCTGAATCTGTGAAGGAGTCTCTGTGGAAACAACCTCCATGTTGACAGATGGCTCCCAGCAGATATGAAGTCACTGAACGGGCGTGGTAGCTTGGTGGTCAGTGGTCCGGTGCTCCTGAGGCTGCAGGTTTGAGTCCAGGTCATGTCATGAAGGAGAACTGGCGTAAAACGATAATCTACTGGGAGTCGGCCGGCTGCAGCCGAATGATGAAGTCACTGAACAGATCACTGCAGATCACCTCCCAGACAAAACCACTCGACTTCACGGCTGCAGCTAACGAGGCCATCGGGGGCCGAACGGAGCTAAACGGGGCTAAACGAGGCCCCCGAGGAAGTTTAATGAAGTCAGGGAGGAATACTCACCTGGTAAACAACAGTCAGAGGGACAGGTGAGGTGCAGCCCGTCTGACGGCTGCTGTGAAACAACATATGATGTCAGTGTCCAGATGCACATGGGCACAGCTGGATCTGCATCTGGAGTCAGCCCCGCCTCCTGTATGAGCCCTCTGCTTGGTGATGTGTTTTTTTTTTAAGTCCTGCTGGTTCCCTCTGGTTGACTCTGCCTCATATGTGTCTGCCATTAACAAATCTTTGATCTTTAATTTTAGATGATTTGTTTGAAACTTTAAACTTTATTAAATTACACACACTGAGAGGGTTCAGCTCGACTGACACAACGTGAAGCTGCAGAACGCTAAAACAAACACGATGCAGCCCCGAGAAGAGCAGTTAGTCCTTGAAGGTGCACACAGCGCTGGCATCAGGTGACACCTGCAGCCGCCATCGATCGACCTTTCAGCTCCCGCTTTCGTCTGACTTTGGATCCGATCAGTCGATCCTGAAGCCGGAGCCGAGGCGACGGCGTGTCAGAAGATCTGAGGCTCTGAACGCTGCGCCGAGAGGCTGTTAGACTGGAATCAGCAGGTGAGACAGGTACAGAGTGCACACACACACACACACACACACACACACACACACACACACACACACACACACACACACACACTGCGGGGCTGGTGGTAATCACAGCTTGGTGCTGTTTCTTCCTCTGTCAGCAATTATTCCTGAAGGGAGAGCAATCTATCACGTCTGGCACCGGGCCGGTCCCCGTGTCTGGCTGCAGGATCCACACCTCTAATTGCGTTAGCAGAAGCTGAAAAATGACAATGAACCCGGAGGTGAGCGGACCCTGAGGAGGAACGGGTCGGGTGGTGAAAGAATCGGGTCAAACTGAACAAACGAGGTCTGAAAATTAAACATTTAGCTGAAAACCAAACGACTCCCGGAGCTGCTCTGTGGGTTCTGGTAGGCTGAGACGAAACCAGAACCAGCAGAGTCCGGGACATTTCCAGGAGATCAGAGACCTGCAGGTTCACTCAGTCCAGATGGAGCTCAGAGGTAATCCAGGCTGCCTGACAAACTTCTCGTTGGGTTCATCTGGAGCTCCTGCCACAGGCCCGGTTCAGAACACAAGGTTTGGTCCGGTGTTGATCCTGAAATTGCAGCAGAAGCTCAGGAGGGCAAATATCAGATTCTTTAGTGCTCTTGACCAGAAATAAATGTTAAAATTATTGATTTATTAAATGATTAAATTATTATTTGATTCACTTTTCTTCCTGCAGCGTCAGAAAAACAAAGATCCAAACGAAGCAACGCCGTCAGGAGCAGAGAGCTCTGATGTTTGGGAGATGAAACGGATTAAAACTCTAAAAAAAATCCCCTCATCGACATCCATCGAGTGTTAAACCTGGTCCTGTTTGGATCTCCAGCTCAGACATCAGAACCGTCAAAGCGTAAACGCGTCACAGAAAGTTGGACTGAGTGCTGTTTTCAGAAACGTAACACTTTTTATACAATCACAACTGAACATGAAGGAGTTTAATCACACGATGTTCAGAGTGATGATGTCACTATAACTTTACAGCTGTGTAAACTTTACAACATATTTTACAAACTGCATATTTTTTTATTCTTTCTTCTGGTTTCCATCAAACCGTAAGTGTTTTTATACTTCATTGTTATGCTGATGATACTCAGTTATATTTGTCCATGAAACCCAATGAATCCAATCAGCTACTCAGACTACAAGAATGTCTTAAAGACATAAAAACCTGGAGGACCCTTAATTTTCTGCCTTTTAAACTCAAACAAGACTGAGGTTTTAGTTTTTGGACCTGAGCGCCTTAGGAAATAATTTTTCAGTCTCTCACCCTCTTTGGACGACATTAATCTGCCTCCAGTTCTAATGTTAAAAATCTTGGTGTTATTTTTGATCAGGACATGTCTTTTATTCCCCACATTAAAAACGTTACTAGAACCTCCTTCTTCCACCTATGTAATATCACTAAAATTAGGAACATCTAAAAATGATGCAGAAAAACTAGTTCATGCATTTGTTACATCTAGACTGGACTGTTGCAATGGTTTATTATCTGGGTGTCCAAATTCTTCTTTAAAACATCTTCAGTTGATCCAAAATGCTGCTGCCAGA
>JARVLU010000624.1:23127367-23142202 GCA_031762415.1 Simpsonichthys santanae | reverse complement strand
GCCCTGTGATGGACTTGCGACCTGTCCAGGGTGTACCCCGCCCCTCGCACTGTGATTGCTGGACATGGGCACCGGCGGCCCCCGTGACCCTAAATGGAAGAAGCGGGTAAAGAAAATGGATGGATGGATGGATATTTTGGCCAGAGGTTGGTTGAAAATCTTCCTCTCAGTCTTGCTATGTGAAATCTGCTCTGGCCTCCTAAAATAGCAACAATTATGTCACACTTTGTTGAAGTTTGCAACGTTACTAATGACAAAGTCAGTAGTAATTTAGCAGAACAATATGGTAGAAGGTGAAACAATAGTATTCAAGCAAATAGGTTCTGTTTTTTATGACTGCATTTTGTTCCCAATTAAAAAGCTAAAAACAAAAAAAAAAAAAAAACAAAAAAAAAAAAAAATTAAGCTTACTAATCTTAAACAACCCTGTTCTGATTAATTCTTCAAAACCAACAATGAACTTGGAAAGTTTTGTTTCTTTGTACACATTAAATTTACAGTATTTCAGGTATTGAAATTAAATAAATTAATAAAAATAGATAATGAACTGTTTAATATATGTTTGCCTCTACTAAAGTTATTTGTCCAAGGTAGAAATAGTTGTGGTATATTTAAATAAAACATGTTATAACGACAACAACGACAACAGATAACAGTGATGATATTAATAATAATAATAATAATAATAATAATAATAATAATAATATTTAAAAAAAGCCAACACTGTTGTTAAATGCTCCCCTTCAGAACATTCAACCGTTTCAGGGTCATTTAATTCACCCAGTGAAACGTGTGGGCAACATCAAAACACTTAAAATCAAATTTCCACACGTGATTACTTGCCAGCTTCAAAAAACTCAGGGTAAGGTTAAATTTAATAAGCATGTGGCATTGGAGAGACGTTAAGGTCAGTAAACCTAATGAACATTTCTTGAAGGTTTACTTGGCTAAGTTTACAAATTGCCTCACTATAAGTTGCAAGTAAAAATGTAGAAAGAATGAGGAAAGAATGACAAATTAAAAAAAAAAAAAAAAAGTACCTTTTAAATCCTGTTTGGTTTAAATGTCAGTGACATTTGAATGGGATTCAAGCTCTGCCATCAAAGCAAATCCTTGGACAATCCTGTGTAAACCTGGTACATATTCAAGTGTTTTCCTGCAGTCTAGCTTCAAGAAAATACAAATCTGGGCAGATATTGATAATGATGTGAATTTATTAAGTAGATGTGAGGCATGGGTTGTGTCACAATGCTCAAGTGTCAGTTCGTCTCATGAATGGTTAAAGCTTCCTCCTCTGCTCTCATCAACAAGCACTGTCCTTTTCTGTTAGTTTATGATGCTTCATTTGACACATATAGCAAGTGCTCAATCCATATTACTGCCAAACTGTATACTTTATTCTGTTTTATGATTTGTTTAAACTCTACTTAAGCTGATATTTGAGTTTTGTTTCCTTCTTCTTTACAAAATTAGCATCTAACAGACTGAATCCGTTTTTATTTTTTATTTTTACTAAGCTTGTTGACAAACTGGCCTTGAGCAATTCTGACAAATGGGCTGCCCAGTCTGACATCTTTCCAGCATAATGAGACAATTAAAATGAGCATTCTGAGACAACTTTAACTAAAAGCAAATCTTGTTCAGACCCTTGAACCTCATCACCACGAGCCATGTTTTCAAGTTATATTTGTCTTTTTTGTTTTACTTTTTGCACTCATGTTAAATTATAATAGTCTCATTCTTATTCAGATTTCATAAGGGGTGGTATTAGACTATTTTACCCCAAAGCATTAAATAACAAAGCTCTGTTTCTTTGGAATTTATTTAAAATAATTGTTCTTGAAGGACAGGTAATTTTAGTAAAAAAAAAAAAAATGCCTGCACTTCTAAAAAAAAAGTTTCAGTTGATCCAAAATGAAGCTGCCAGAGTTTTAATGAGAGTTAGTGGGAGAGATCATGTCTCTCCAGTTTTAGCTTCTCTCCACTGGCTCCCTGTCAAATCCAGAAGATAATTCAAAATCTTACTTCTGACATACAAAGCTCTCAACAACCTAGCTCCATCTTATATTACAGATGTTATTGTTCCATATTTGCCAACAGAGCACTTCAGTGTCAAACTGCAGGTTTACATGTGGTTCCTAGAGTTTCCAAAAGTAGAATGGGAGGAAGCTCTTTCAGTTATCAGGCTCCTCTTTATGTGGAACCAACTTCCAATTTCTGTCTGTGAGGCTGACACATTGTCTCATTTTAAGACTAGGCTTAAGTATTTCCTTTTTGATAGAGTCAGGTTGGGCTTTCTGAGCTATCACTTAGTTATGCTGTTCTAGGCTTAGACTGCTAGTGGACATATTGACCACACTTCCTCACTCTGCTGCTGTCTTTTCTTGCTCTACTCTACCCGTTTGTAATTATTTCTATCATTTTTTTGTTTGTTTCTTTCAATAGAAAGTAAACCTGGACCTGCCGTTCTGTGTTCTTTCTTCTGCCTGTCCTCTCAAAGCCCAGCCCGTCAAAAAAGATGGCCGCTCGGCCTGAACCTGGTTCTGCTGGAGGCTTTTTCCTGTTTAATTTTTTTTTTTTTCCTTTCCACTGTCTCCTTTGTGCTTGCTCAGGATGGGAGACTGTGACAAAGTGAAGATTCAACACAATCTGCTGCTTCTTTAGATAGAAAATTTTACTAATTTAATTTTTATGCATGTGAATGTTTCTGTTCAGGCCCTGAGACGACTTCTGCTGTGACTTGGAGCTACAGAAATAAACTGAAATGAATTGAAATTTATCTGCTAAGCTAATCCATTAGAAATCCTGAAGCCCTCCTAACATTTCTGCACCTTTACGTTTTTTTTAATGAACATATTTTTACAGATGGAGGTGAAAGACAGCAGATGAATCAAATCTGAGCCCACTTAACGTTAAACGTGTTTGTTTTTGCTCCTGACCTCCGTCTGTTGCTGCCTGGTGTCCAGGCTCAGGCAGCGTGAGGTCAGAGGACCAATCAGCTGATTTATGAGCGTTAACGAGCGGAGAAGGAATCTACAATACGGCTGCATGCCTCATTAGAGCTGCGTGAACACGAGCATAGGGGCCGAACAAGTGTCTCCACGAGCCTTCGGCTGTTTCTGCTGCTGACTCTGCAGCAGTACAGAGAATAAAGTCTGTTTGAACCAGATCCTCTGCTGTCGTGTCCGACTTTTCCTCTGAGCTCGATACGAGGAGACACGTCTGCAGCTGGACTCTGATCAGGACACATCAGCCGTCAACAGGACTCCGACTACAACCAGCTGCTGTTAAAACCAAATGGACCTTTCAGGTGTTCTGAACTCCTGATTCTCTGCAGCTTCCTCCTCAGCTCCTCCAGACATGAGCACCAGTTTCTGCTGACGGTCACAGGTTTTGCTCAGTAAGTCCCTTAATGGTGATCCGTCTCATGACAGACAGGGTGAGGACATGTGGGTGGACAGATGGACAGAAGCACAGATCACAGACCAGATCCAGCTGAGGACTAACCTACAGTCACAGAAATGTCTGTAAGTCAGTCAAACAGACACTGATGTTAGTATTTAATTATTTTACTGAACATTTGATTTTAATTGAACCGTTTTAAGGTCAAGCTCTTTGTTCAGCTTCATTTTTCTTTATCGTCTTGTAGAAAACCAGAATTACAGGTTTTTACAAATTTCATATCAGCTCTTCAGACAGAACCAGCAGAAGGACTGATCGGACCTCGGTCCCCCTCGAGGTGAGACATCTGTGTGGCGCTCAGCAGCAGACAGTCTGTCAGGACAGATTAATGCTGAAGACACTGAAGACAAGGGGGACAGAGCAGAACTAAACCGGACACATGATCCGACCAGACGTTAAAACTATTTCTGTCTCATCTGCACACAATACTGATCACAACACTGATGATCTCATCCTGACAACGCAGCTTTAAGACGTCTGAAAATACTTTAAATACAACTTCTGAGGAGGAGAAGGAAATGATGATGGATGTTTGATAAATAGATGATGGATGAATGGATGGTGGTGAATGGATGGATGATGTATAATGGATGAATGACAGATGGATGATGGATAATGGATGATGGATGGATGGATGGATGATTGATGGATGGTTGATGATGATGATGGATGGATGGATGCTGAATGGATGGATGGATAATGGATGAATGACAGATACTGTATAATGAATAATTGATGGATGATGTATGGATGGATGAAGATAGATGGATGAATGGATAATGGATGGATAATGGATGAATGATGGATGGATGGATGGATGATGTATGATTGACAGATTGATGAGGGATAGTGGATGGATGATAGATGATGGATGGGTGCTGGATGCATGGAGGATAGGTGATGGATGATGGATGGATAATGGATAGATGATGGATAAATGGATGAATGGATAATGGCTGGATGATGGATAATGGATGAAGATGGATGGATGAATTAATAATGGATAATGGATGGATGAATGATGGATGGATGGATGATGTATAATTGACAGATGGATGAGGGATAGTGGATGGATGATGATGAATGGATGATGATAATGGTTAGATGACAGATGGATGAGTGGATGGATGAATGATGGATGGGTGATAGATAATGGATGGATGGATAGATGGATGGATAATAGATGATGGATGGGTGCTGGATGCATGGAGGATAGGTGATGGATGATGGATGGATAATGGATGGATGATGGATAAATGGATGAATGGATAATGGATGAATGATGGATAATGGTTGGATGTATGATGGATGGATGTATGATGGATGGATAGATGGGCAATAAATGATAGATGGATGGATGATGGATGCATGGAGGATAGGTGATGGATGATGGATGGATGCGTGTGTTGAACCAGCCACCAGGTGGCGCTCGACCTTTGTGGCTTCAACTTCTGGCTCCTGGTCGGTGTCTACAGGAAGAAGCAGGGGATGATGGGAAAACGGTTTTTGTTTGTGGAACTTTTTTGTGAAAGGTTTGTTTGACCTCAGAATTTCAAAGTAAAACGAATAATTAGATTTAAAGGTTTAGATGAGCATCATGACCTGATGGTCCTCTCTAGAGGGTTCATGGTGGATTCTGGGAGTTTCAGTGACCCTCAGGGCCTGGACGGTTCTGGCCTGAACCCAAACTCTGCAGAACTTTTCTAATTTGACCAGGCTGAACACAGACCTCATCGTCTCCTCTGGTGTTGATGATAAAAGCAACTCAGCTGATGGTCTCAGAGACGGAGAGCAGCCTTTGTGTCTGTCCAAGCAGAGCAAATCTGTTGAATAATGTAGAGCAGCTGAGCCTCAGTCTGGTGGAGCCATCAGCTGATCGGTTCTGTTCACGCTGCAGGAACCTGTTTATCCTCAAAACCACGCGCTCCGATCCATTCAGACCTCGCTGGGAGCCAAAACCAAATGTTGACTGAAGGAGCGGCTTTGTGTCCAGCAGACTGAGCAAACACGTTAATAATTGATGCGGCGAAAGACGGTTTCCTCCAGGAAGTAGATGGTTCCACAAGCGGCGTCAGGCCACGAGAGGCGGGAAAACTTTTCACTGTAACTCCGGACGTTTCATTAAATACATAAAACATGGTAAAACATGGTCGCTCGGCTCGCAAACCTCAGCTAGCAGAGAAATTTGTTCAGAATTCATCCTGATTCATTTTACAGATTACATGATCGCTCGCCTTTCATGCAACAACTAGAAATTGTATTTCCTGCAAAAATGCAGTGCAAATGCTTATTACAGCACAACTTGCTGAAACACAGCTGAAATTAGCTACAAAGCATTCTGTAATGTAGCTGAAATGGCAGAGCAAGCCCCAGAAGAAAGCAGAAAGAACAGATATTTGTTGAATTAGGTTTAAATAAGCAGAAATGAGCACAAAAATTAGAAAATTGGCTAAAAAAAAACCTGAAATTAGCAATAAATAGCTGAAAAGGCAGAAAGAATCTTTAAGCACCAGAAGTAATTGGAGAGAACACATTTATGGTGAATTGGGCTGAAAAAAGTTGAAATTATTGCAAAAAATTTGGAATTACTTGAAATAACTACCGGTAAAGCATAAAACAGCTGAAATAACTGAAAGTAGCTGAAAAAAGTTTAAATGACGAGCACAAAAATGTGGAATTAGCCATAAAAAAAGCTAAATTTAGCAAAAAAACAAACAAACTGCTAAAGTAGCAGAAATAACTGAAACTAGCTGAAATAAGATTAAAGGAGCATAAAAAGCTGAAATGAGCAGAACTAATGTTATTAGGCTAAAAGTAGCAGAAATTAGCACAAAAGTCTAGAATTTATCTGAAAACAGCTGAATTTAGCTAAAAAAATTGCTAAAAAGGTAGCTGAAATAGTGTTTGCCCAGTAAGGCTTAAAGAAGCAGAAATTAGCAAAAGGAAGTTTAAACTATCTGAAAAAGCTGAAATTAGCTGAAAAGTAGCTTTAAAAAGGCAGAAAGAAGCTTAAATTACCAGTAGGAAGTGGAGAGAGCACATTTTAGCTTAATTAGACTGAACAAAGTTAAAATGATTACAAAAATGTGAAATTAACAAAAAAAATTAAATAGATAAAAACAGCTAGATAGTAGGTGAGATAGTAGCTGAAATACTGTAGCAGAAAAGGCTAAAATTTGCATGAGCAAGCTGATATTAGCAGAAAGAAGTTAGAAAAAGCACAAAAAACGTAGTTAGTAGAAAGAATCTCAAAGGAGTTAAAAAAAAAAGCTGAATAAACAGCTGAAATTAGCTGAAAGTAGCTGAAAAAAGTTTACATTTGCACAAGGAAGCTAAAAGAAGCTGAACCGGCACAAAATGTGAAAGGAGCAGTAAAAGGTTGTAAACAGACCTAAAGATGTGAAGGATGTAAAATGAACTCAATTCATTTTATATGAGAGGGAAAAAATGGCAGAAAAGTCTAAATACAGTATTTCAAAAAGCTAAAGTTGCACCAAACGTCACAGCAGGATTGTCCTGGAAGAGCTGAACATTTTGATTTATGGTTTGTTTAAGTATCACAAAAATTGTGGAACGAGAAAGATGCTAAAAAATGCACGGAAGAAAAATAGATCACAATAGAGTGAATACTTCATAAACGTTCACGCAATAATAACAGCACTGATGGTGTGCAGCGCTAATTTAACAGATGTTTCATGTAAAACGGCTGTTGATGAAAGTGTTGATAAAAACTTGTCTAAAATCCTCATTAAGTCCAATAAAGTCTGAAGGAGCCCGGTAAAGATAAAACGATAAGCGTGTTTGTCCTGCATCTTAATGATCTCCTCCTCAGGATTGATCATATTTCTCCCATCGGTGTCATTTGTTGGGATGATTTTTGAAAAACCCCAGGGCGTCTCATTAATCTTCAGTGTCTCAGTTTGGATGAGAGCCGAGCTGCATCTTCCCTTGCAGCTCTGAGAGCAGCCGACAACGCCGTTAAACCCCAAATTTACTGAAATTTACTGCTTTATTTTTATCTCTGCAAACAAATAACACGACTTTCTGTGGTCCTTAAAGGCCTCTGCTGATAAATGAGGAGTGTTGCTTTTCTGTTAGCTGCTCTCTTCTTCAGGAGTTGGCACAGCGAGCGAGCTCACATTAAAAAAATTGGAGATTGCTTCACACCGAATGTTGCCACAGAGCTGATCTGGATCAGTTTAAATAAAACTAGAACATTTCTGCAGAAATGTCGAATAACCCAAAACTGCTATTGCCTGAAACTCTCTTCTCTAAAGCCCAACAGTAACTCAGGACTTCCTGTTGTAATAAGTCAAGCTGATAAAATGGCCGACATTTGATGACTGAACTGTAGAAAAGCAAACAGAATCAAGATCAACAGACGTTGGAGCTGCTGCCAGTGGCTCTGGAGGCTTCAGAGAGAAAACCAGAAGTCCTGCAGCGACAACAGAAACATCAGCAGGAAGAAGACGAGAAGGGCCATGTTTTCATGTAGGTCCAAATTTACATTCCTCAAGCGTACTCCTGCAGATTAAATCAGGAGGGGATGGCTACCAAGCTGGGTACGATGTGGGCAGAGGTGGATATGATGAGGATATGATGCGGACAGAGGAGGGTACAATGTGAGCAGAGATGGGTATAATGGGGCAAAGACGAGTACAATGTGGACAGAGGTGGGAACGATGTGGACAGAAGTGGGTACGATGTGGGCAGAGGTGGGTACGATGTGGGCTCAGGCGGGTACAATGTGGGCAGAGGCGGGTACAATGTGGGCAGAGGTGGGTACGATGTGGGCAGAGGTGAATATGATGTGGCCAGAGGTAGGTAAGATGTGGGCAGAGGTAGGTACAATGTGGACAGAGGTGAATATGATGTGGGCAGAGGTGGGTACAATATGGACAGAGGTGAATATGATGTGGGCAGAGGTGGGTACGATGTGGGCAGAGATGGGTACAATGTGGGCAGAGGCGGGTACAATGTGGGCAGAGGCGGGTACAATGTGGGCAGAGGTGGGTACAATGTGGGCAGAGGTGGGTATGATGTGGGCAGAGGTGGGTATGATGTGGGCAGAGGTGGGTATGATGTGGGCAGAGGTGGGTACGATGTGGGCAGAGGTGGGTACGATGTGGCAGAGGTGGGTACAATGTGGGAAGTGGTGGGTACGATGTGGGACGAGGTGGGTACAATGTGGGCAGAGGTGGGTACAATGTGGGCAGAGGCGGGTACAATGTGGGCAGAGGTGGGTACGATGTGACAGAGGTGGGTACGATGTGGGAAGTGGTGGGTACGATGTGGGAAGAGGTGGGTATGACGTAGGCAGCACAACAATCATCTCAGTTGTCACAAACACTCAGAATTAGAGGCTCCAGCAGAAAATTCACTCGTTCTTTCACTGTTTTCAGTTTCCAGCAGTGAACAGTCAGTGAGGTACGACCTTAAACACGAGGTCATCATGGCCAGTACTGCTCCAAGCTCTATCAGGTTGAGGAATGTTGGTGTGCTGGGCCCCACCAAACACCTCACAGCTCCACCTTGATACCACCACAATACACCACTAGGATCTACGAGGAACCCAACAGGACCTTGCAGAGACCATCCACAGTCATAGTGGGGTCACCAATCTTAGCTCTTCTACCTGATTCACCAAGCTGTCTTCTGCAGGTAAGACACAGACTCCTCTTAAACAACTGAACTGTCCCTTTAAAGCCAAGCAGCAGCAGTGAAGTCCATACTCACATCCCACCATCATCATGGCCACAGAGAAGATCTTCTCTCCGTCCGTGGTGGGAGCGATGTTCCCGAAGCCGATGGTGGTCAGGCTGGTCATGGTGAAATACAGAGAGGTGATGTAAAGAGAGTCCTTCCCAGGCCCGCCCTCCCATTGGCCCGACCCGCTGGCATTGTATCTGTACGGTGACCCGATGCTCATCGCCAGCTGGTAGAGCCAGCTGTCCATTTTAACGGTGTTGGTGGCCTCATCAATAACCTCATAATCTCCAATGCTGTACCTGATGGAGAGAAACACCACCTGTCAGGAAACAACCGACCAAACAGGACCTTCCTCTAAACGAGGCCGTGGCACAGGAAACCAAAAATCAAGGTTTGGGATCGGTTACACTCGCACGGGTCCCAGTGAGTCCACTGAGTTCTTAAAACACCCCTGAAGACTCTACAAAGACCATCCAGGTTCAGACGGACCCATCATAGGTGTTAGGGTTAGTAGCGATTGGATTCTAATACAAAACCAAGTAGACCCTGCTTGAAAATGACTTGAGCCTCCCCCCCCCCCCCATGCCCCCCCAGTTGTGACAAAACAACAAACGTACCAGATACAGGCCAGCCAGTGGGCCACCAGTCCAAAGACACAGACCAACAGGACCAGCACCGCAGCGCCGTACTCCAGGTAGTGGTCCAGTTTCCTGGCAACCCGACCCAAGCGAAGCAGACGGACCACCTTCAGAGAGCTGAACAAGCTGCTGATGCCCTGGAGAGGAGGAAGAAGGGAGGAAGAGGAGGACACCGATGAAAGATGTGAGGTTGATGTTATCAAAGGAAGACGAGCAAACTGTCGTCACAGGTGAGTTTCAGGTTTCTGCTGGATGAAAACACACCCTGTTGCTCGGCAACAAACGTTTTTTCAGCCAAATTCTTCTGGAGCACAGTTCCGGTAATTAACGGTCACCCGTGTGTTTAATAACAGGAGCGTCTTAAACCGCTGGACTTCAGGCTCTTATAGTTCATGAAGCACAAGACAAACTTTTAATTAACTCTGCAAAAGAATAATCGTTAAACTTTCTACGAATGTTTTGGGTTTTGTTTTTGTCTAAGAAAAATTAGCAAAAAACATTTGGATAAAAACATTACAATTAAAAACATATTTATAGGGATGCACAATATTATTGGTATCGGTATCGGTATCGGTTATCGGCCAAATAAGTTTTAGTGTATTTTGTATTTTAGTGTATGTACAATTGGTCATTCAGCAGATATTCAGCAACTGTTCAGCAGATTTAAGCAGTCGTTCAGCTCTCAGTATTTTAAATGTTTTGTCACTTTAAATAAAAATTCTTCAGTTCAACAATCAAAAATCAGCCGAAACATCAAAGTTCTTAGCAGCTAAAATGAATCAAAGTTCAGCTCAGCAGGTGAATCCAGATTCTTCAGCTCCGATCGGACAAAACCTCTGATGACTCATCAGATTTACTCAAAATGCTTCCTGACCCACCTGAGGAGGAACGAGTCCTTTAAGCTACAAACACAGGACCAGCCCTGATTTGTAGGAACACTCGGAACCTCTACGTTCCTCTACGTTCTACATCAGAAGAACCCCCACCCCTCCCACCGCCTCTCAGCAGCTCCGGCTTCAAAGCCTCCTCTGGGACTCGGACGTCCCCAGCTCGGGTGGGAACGTTGCTAAATTAAGTCACCGAGACAGAGAACATGAGTCAGGAGCAAACGGAACGTGCTCAGGAACCTGCTCATCAGAACACGAGGAGGAGGAGAACCTCGATGACAGGATGAATCAGGACCAACGAAAAGGATCAAAGTCCAACATCATGATCGCCCGCCACACAGGCAGTCATGTAAACACCTGTCTGTGTCTGGCACCAGACGGTGGCTTGAATAAAAACTGTACCACAGAACCTCCTCCTGGTTCTGGTTCTGTCAGCCCGGCGGGCCGTGGCTACTTTGGAGCCACCTGAACGGTCAGAGCAGATCATTTTGGTCGCTCTGAGCTCCCATCAGGTTCTTCTGTAGGCCCCGGCATCAGGTCCACAGTGGGGTTTCCTTCCTCCCTGACCCCCCCACAGTGAGTCATCAACACCCCCCACCCCCACAGCTCTGACTCAGCTGCAGCCTGAGGGAGCGACTCCTCGTTAAATCATGCTTCTGCTGCTGTTCTCAGCTAAACCCTTCACTTCCTGCAGCCGAAGACCCGTGCGTGCGTGCGTGCGTGCGTGTGTGTGTGTAAATCCGTTCAGTCATCGTTCAAACTGCTGCGTTCAGTTTCTCTACTTGAAAACTTTATTAAAAACCAGGTCATAATGTTTTTACCTGTGTTTCTGCAGCTAAGTGTTTTTCCCTCATAACGCTCCTCTGGTGCTGATGAGCTCATCTGGTTAAAGAGGTGGAATATTTACTTAAAGGCAGAGAAGACAGAACTCAGAGATGTTGGGTCAGAAATGAGCTGAGGAAACAACAGCGGCGGCAGAAATCCTGCAGCAAGACGCCGTTTTTCTCCCGATTCGAGCTCGACTCGATGCAAAAGAAAACGGCGACGCAGATCAGAACTCGCGGTTTGGCACTCGTCCAGACTCGTCCCTCTGTGAATAGCAAGTGGCCACTATGGAGGATGGAACGTGACAAAATAAAATAATGAAATAAATAATTTAATTGTGCATTTAATGATTGAATGATGTATTTAACATTAAATGATTTCATTGTTACACATTTATTTTATTTTGTCACATTCCATCCTCCAGTTATCAAATGATTAATTATTAGACCGATGGTCCTTCTTTTTACATGTGAACAGCTAGTTCTGGATGACCCCAATAAACTGGTTGATCCACTATGAGAAGGTGTTATTTATAAGACTGAGGTCATTGCAGCTCCTTAGACTGAAGACGTCTTTTGGACAAAAGACAAAACGTTTCAGCGAAGAAGAATCCGTCCAGAGCCAAAGAGCTATGGAGATAAAAGTCTCAAAAGAAGTCACACCAGCGTACCACAAGATGAAACACATGCAACAGCTAGTTTTTTTTTAAATGTGCACATTTCAATCTACACGAGTAGGAATATTTTACACATGCACAAATCACCAGCTGCGCACGGAGCAGCTACCTGTGAAAACCTGTAAGACTTTTGAGACTTTCTCACCGCTCCAGATTTACAAAGGTCATGCTGCATTCAAGGCTAGTGAAAAGCTGGGACATCGGAGTTTTACCAGGTTTATTGAGAAAAGCTTAAATTCTACCTCGTCACAGAAACTCATAACTTCTGTTTTAAAACAAACTTAAAGTACATTTGTTTTCTAAAAGGTTTTCCACAACAAGAAAATGTTAATTTTGTGGACTGCTGAAAGAATATATGACAGTTTGTGAGCTCAGAATATTCCTACTTGTGCAAATTGAAATGTGCACGTTTGAAACTTGTGGTAGCTACAAGTAAACATCTCGTTGTTCGTTGGTGTGGCTACTTTAGAGACTGATTCTTCTTCATACAGAGCTTCCAACCACAGAGACAAAATTCACTAAAAACGGTCAAACATGTCCCCAGAGACAAACGCAGAGTCCTGATTGGACAAACCTCAGCTCCGTCACTCAGTTTAGCTTTTAGCTCCTTATTGCTACTTTTAGCTTCTAGCTCAGTTTCAGCTAATTTGACGCGGTGCCTGAAGCTCCTGTTTCAAACCAACAGGTTCCTCTGTGGGATCAGTTTTCTCTGATCGTCTCAGCAGAGACCAACAGTTGGACAGCCTGCCCCCCCCCTCCCCCGTACCTCGTCCACGTTCTCGAAGGCGTTGATGATGTCATACGGCAGACAGGACAGCAGGTCGATGACGAACCAGGTCTTCAGGTAGTTCATGCGGATCAGTTTGGGGTCGGAGATCACTTCTCCGCCTGGACCCACGAAGGTGGTGTGGAAGTTGAGGACGATGTCCACCAGGAAGATGACGTCCACCACGCTGTCCAGCACCAGCCAAACAATGTTGTTCTGCTTGGTCTTGAAGGAGACATTGTAGGGCACCATGATGGCCGTGTAGAAGGTCAGGATGAGGATCACCCAGTCCCAGGTGGTTTTGAAGGTGCAGTAGTGAAGGATGATGTGAGGGGGGGTCTTGGGAGCTTCCTGTTTGTACTGGGGGAGGATGTCGGAGTTCAGCTGCAGAACCTGAGACCACAAAGGAGAAAAACTGTCACCCAGTACTTTTAGATGAGTTTTATTAAAACAACATGCTGTGGTCACCTTCTGATGAACAAAACTGAAAACAGATCCTCCAGAGGGACCTGAAACCAGAGGGATCAAAAACCTTCCAGAGGGATCATGAACCCTCTATAGGGACCATGAACCCTCCAGGACCAAAGATACTCCAGAGGGACCGAAAAACCCTCCAGAGGGACCAGAAAACCCTCCAGAGGGACCAGAAAATCCTCCAGAGGGACCATGAACTCTCCAGGGAGACTGGAAAACAGCCAAAGGGTAAAAACTCACTCTCCTCGTCCTGCTCATTCTCCTCACCCACCTCTTCCCCCTCACCTTCTTCACACTCCTCATCCTCCTCACCTGTTGTCCTGACATTGTGGGTGTGGTTTTGTCTCAGCACCAGGTGATCATGACCATGTCTTTCTTCTTTATTTTGTGTATTTCCATCATAAAAACACATTTTCTGTCTTCAGCGCCACGTTGGGTCTTCACCGTTCGTTCTAGACCAGATCAGGACAGAGTCCATCACATGAAGACAGTTCATCTGTGGAGGAAACGGACGAACCGCAGCACCTTCCTGACAGAGGCACAAATAAGAAGCTCCGCCCCTGCCGAGGACATGCTGAGGTGGCGTCTCACCGAGCTCCACTTCCTGTCTCAGTGGGACGCAGTCTGAGCTTTATAACACTCATTACAGCTGTCAATCAAGCAGCTCCTCGTTACAGCTGTCAATCAAGCAGCTCCTCGTTACAGCTGTCAATCAAGCAGCTCCAGACCACCAGCAGCCTCTGATAAAGGTCATAAAAAGACTGATTACACGTCGGCTCGCCTCAGCAGAAGGTTCTCCTGCAGAGCCCAGTGCACCTGCTCAGAGAAGACAGAGACGTTCTCTGTTCTCCTGCAGGTTCCTCCTCGTGCTGGCTTCCTTCCAGAGCGTCTGCTCGCTCCTCCTTCACGTCTCCACTCTGTCCTTTGTTCTCTCCTCTCTCGCTGATTGTTTTCCCTTCTTTCCCATCTCTCCCCGCCCCTTATTCATGTTTGAACCACAAAGCCACGCCCCCTTTTCACCCCCAACACCAAACAGGGACGAGTTCCAGACAAACGCTTCATGACGTCAGGCGTCTTCTCTGAAACCACAAAAGCCACGTTTTCGAGTCCAGCAGCACCTGGAACCGTTCTGAGAGCACCACCACCACCACCTGTGACGGGTGAAGGACCCCTGCAGGAGCAGGGAGAACCTGGACCTGTGGACCAGTTCCAGGGAAGAATGGGAGTCAGAGATCCAGTTCTGAGGCTCAGTCAGAAAAAGTTGTGACTGTTGATACGGTGTCTGTCTCTGTCTGTCTCACCCTCTGTCTGTCTCTGTCTGTCTGTCTCACCCTCTGTGTGTCTGTGTGTCTGTGTGTCTGTCTGTCTCTGTCTATCTGTCTCACCCTCTGTGTGTCT